>PVJX010039231.1:0-15893 GCA_004027295.1 Dolichotis patagonum
TTTCAATAATGAATATTTGTTGAAGTGAAGATTTTCCTATGCTATGCAGCCAGTTGATATGTGACATTTCATTAAAGTTTTCATGCTTTAGAGAACTTGTTTTCAAAAGAAAAAATACATGCAAGTTATCTTGGTTCTGTTGTCAGAAAAGTGAGAGGCCAAGAGTATAACATACTACAGGCGGCCTAAGTAGGCCCTCTATGAAGCAGATAACAGTAAACATGGTCCTTAAAATGTTTGGATTTGTTGAATGAGGAACAGTAAATGTGGATGTTCTCCAGTGATAGGCTAGAAGTATGCTCCAAAAAGATCAAAAATGCTTATAAGACCGTAAGGAGAGTCGTCTGTTTGCCAGGAAAGGCACATAAGAAGTTTCTTCCTCTCTCTTTTCATAAAGCAAAGAGAATAATTTCTTACTTTAGGAAATCCTGGACTATCTCATATATGCATCTTTCTAGGGCTGATTTAACATCTTGAATGATCTGGCTTCATGTCACCATACCAAAATGACATTTTAAAAAACAAAGACAACAAATGTTGACTTTGTGCCAAGGACTTCAGAAAGTGTCCTGTTAAAGAAAAGACTAGTCTCTTAAAGTCTATCCACTAACATATCTTTGCTTACGATTCCCAGGGCTCATCAGTTACATCATGATCTGGGATAATTCCCCTTGCCTGGAGCTGAATGAAAAAGGCCAAAGAAATTGCTACATATACAGTACTTAATAAAATTAGTGCAAGTATGTCTGTAACACTCAGATTTGGAGTAGCAGTTTGATTATAAATATTTGTAAGTATCAACACAAATACAATGAACATCTTATATTGTTCCTCTGGAAAATGAATTGACCTGTCACCTAAAATTTTAGTCCATACTGTATGATGTGATAGGACTCAGTGTTTCTTTAAACTGTCTTAAATAGACAAAATGGACATTTTTCTCTTTTTCACCATTAAAACCACAGTGGGCTCATATGAATGTCGTGGAGATCCACCCACACAGAGCAAGAAATCCCTTTACAATAAGTCCAGCAAATGACCATCTACCTTCCTACTGAATTCTTTCAGATGACAGTGAGCAACTCAATAACTTACAAGGTACCCTCACCTGTTTTATCTATTAGCACATAGTATGCTTCTAAAGCAAAACAAAACTGTCCGTTATCAATTAGCCTTTCAAAGATACTACAGTAGCCATTGTGTCTGTCATATCTTTTTTTTACCAAGCTAAACTTTTGCAATGCTCCTAGCAAAATTTTTTAAGCCCTTTAACATCTGGCATATTTTACTCTAATCTGTGGTCATCTCTTCTGGAACTCCATATTGGAAACTGAATTGAACCTGGCACAAGAAATGTGGAAATCTTTTCATTGTAGGATGTACTATAAGCTTTCTTTAAAACTACATCACATCATTGGTTACTATCTTTAAAACATTATGGAGTAAACTGTTTTCTCTAAAATGTGATAGTCACAGAAGCATGCCTTATTTCCATTTTCATTTTTCTTTAAAGTTATATGCATGTAAGTCATTAAATTATAGGCTAGCAAAAGATTGTATTGTGAAGGAGCTGACTGCTACTGCTGATCAGGAAATGGCTCTTTCATTGGCAAGTCTAAAAGGTCACAGGAGGTATTTTATGGACGCAAACTAAAGGCAATGTCCCTTACAGTGAACATTTTGTTTGAGAAAGAGGGTAAGGAAGGATGTGGATAGCAAGTCCCTATACTGGAGGAAAATGAGCCATGAAAAAGAGGCAAATCACATAAAACTACATTTGTTGTGTTACTTACGTTACATCCTGCATGAAAGACTGAATAAAAAGGAAGGAAAAACACTGTATCATTTCTTCTCTCGACATACAGAAATTGTACGTATTTGTCAAGTACAGTGTGACAACTTGATATATGTATGCAATGTGTAATGATCAAATCAGAGCAATTAGCATCAAACCACTTCTGCTTATCATCTGATTTAAAGGTGGACAGCTCAATCACCTCCCCACCAGAATATGTGCTTTGAAAACAGGTATGGATGGAGATGCTGGCTTTCAAAAAAGCTTCAGACAATGACACACACAGTCCTTGGAAGACTTAGAATGAGAAGCATACTCTTGGGAACTGCTAATTAATAACAAAAATCAAAATATTCTCATTCCCATTTTCTATGTTTCCTTAAACATATCTCAGCCACAACTAGTGAAACTAGGGAAAAGGACAAAAGCTATTGTTCAAAGAAAGGTAGCTCTGTGGCATGAAAATCAAAATGATTGGTACTTGTTGGTAAGATATTGTGAAACTTCTGATATAGGAGAAATATAACTCCAACTTGTTAGATGTCAAATGGCTGAGTTTGTGGACAACATTGAGGAATGAAGTTGTGAACCAAAGGAAGAAGTTAGGAGTTTTATTGGAAATAAGGAGAGAAAAATACCTCCTGGATTTCCAGATGTCTTGAATGGGGTGGTCACTGAGCCCTTTTGCAGGGTACTTCTTCCCTTGGGCCACTTCCCTACTGCAAGAAGTCCATCTCCTGTCCCCCTCTATCCATTGCTCAAATGAAAGATACCATACAGTATCTAAACTTGTGTTTTATTTCACTCAACATTGTATTTTCCAGGTGCATCCATTTCTACAAATGTCTCAAACTTATCACTTTATACCAGATTAATATCCCATTATATATGGATACTACATCTTATTTATTCAATAATCTGTTGGTAGTATACACACTACTTCTAGGATTTAGCTATTATGAATTGTGCTGCTATAAACATTGATATGCATGTGTTGCTTAAGCAGGCTTTGGGTACTAATATATGATATTTTGGAAAACTACTATGTGCTCTTGAAAAGAATGTATACTCTATTGTAGAGAAGGGGAATATTCTGTATATATCTATTAAGTCCATATGGTCCAGGGTGTGGTTCAGCTCTGAAATTTTATTTTTGTTGTTTCTCTCTTGCTGAAAGTGGAGTGTTAAAATATCCCCTACTATGATTCATTAGTGTTGTCCTCCATATCACATACTCTGCCTTCACACTGGTCATTTCTATAGTGTATGAATTCTATAGGTTTTTGTTTCAGGTATTTCTATCCGACATGTTTTCGAGAAATTCTTGCTGAATCTGTCATTCAGATTTTGAAATATTTTGGTTATCTTGTCTAGTTTTTTACCTATTTATTGTAGACATACTGAATGATATTGTGAAATTTTGGTTCATGCCTTCTTTGAACTCATCTATTTTTTTCATCTCTTCTTCGAATTTTTCAGAGTTCTGCTGACATTTATTTTCTTCTCCCTTTGTGGCCTGTTGCTCTGCAGGAGAGTTGGTAGGGGTTAGAGACCTTCTATTTCCTTGTTTCCCAATTTTTTTTATGTGTATCTGTGTGTGTGTGTGTGTGTGTGTGTGTGTGTGTGTGTGTGTGTGTGTTTTAAATTACAGCACAGTTGTAAGGCAGTGTATTGTGAATACATACAATAACTGCCCCTGCTCTAGTTTTCTTAATACTTAGAGAGGGAATGTTTCTGGATTGAGTTCGTGATTCTTCCAGCAACTACTATCAAACAATAGAATAAATCTAAAGTCTAACATCATTATCAGCAAGATTATGGAGGAGGTGTGTGACAGGATAATATGAAATACACAGAATCTGGATGCTGGAAACATGGTTCTGTTTCAGTCATGTGAGACTTTAGGTAAGTGACTTTGGTTCAGTGTTCTCATCTGTTAAGTGGGGATAATTACCCCAGCCACCTGTGGTCAGGATTGTTGTGAGCAACTAGTGACTGTGCACATAAAAGGTTAAGTTTCCTTTTCAATCATGTGCAGAGGTTCATATACCTATACTCCAGATTCTGAGAACTACAAGACATGCTCAGCAAGCAAAATCAATATGCCGTTGATTTACTTGATTAAATTTTATTTATGCACTCATTTATCTGCAGATAGTTATACACACAATAAAAATACAGAGAGCTTTCACAGGAGCATGCTTATTTTTTAAATATTTGACGAGATTGGGTGCGTTCAGGGTGGTATAGCTGTAGATTTTTAAAATATTTGAATCGCTTCCATATAAAAGAGGAATTAGCTCCACTTGGAGTTGCTCCAAGATAGAAATTCAGTTAGACCAGCAGATAAAAGCTTCAGGCAAGCAAATCTGAATCATAATAATGAAGTTCTTTACAATATTTGTAACTGTTTGAAAATACAATAATTCACCTACAGGAATAAAACTGCTGAGAGCGAAAATGTTTAAATTGAAAGGGATAATCAACTACTGAAGAAAGTTAGGTGTTAGATCAGAACACAAGTTCCCTTGAGAGCAGGGATGTGTATGTTTTGTTCCTTGATGCAACTGGGCCTAGAACAGTGTCTTGTACTTAGAAAGTACCCAGATATGAAGAATAAAGAAACAAGTGTACCCATGATCACTTTGAATTTAAGACTACAATTTCATGACAGATATTCCACATTAATTCTCAATTCCGCTAATTCTGTCAATTTAGTAGCTCACTTGGTAGAGGGGTGGGTCTCAAGGCCCCATCTATTTAAATATTTTGAACTCAAATTTACAAATACTCAAGAGTGATTCTGCATTCTCAAGTGATTACCAGAAAACCCTACCTCACAAACACACTGAACTGTAGATGAACAGCAGGTAAAATAACCAAGCCAACACATATCAACCCACAAAATCAAATGGGAATTACAGAGTGTTATTCAGATAGAGTTCCAAGTAGATGTGAGGACAAGAATGTTTTCCTGATTATGTGTGTCTCTAATACTGAGCCTAGTACTAGATGCTTGAAACTAAATTCCATGAATCTGAAATTTATACCTGATGATTATTAAGCTATTTGCCTTTTCTCTTTAGGGTCACAGTTCATAGTTACATATTTATTCATATATTTAATTGCTTAATGTCTAGCGCTCTCATTAAATCATAAGCATTCATGACATTCTCTTATCGTTCTTACATAGCATATAGGAGGCTCTTAATATTTGTTGAATGAATTGCATAGATACTGAAAGTACATCCTTGAAATAATGGTGTACTTGAACCAACTCTAGAACCATAAGATCTTTCATCAGAAAGTATTTACTCACATGTTCCCCAAATGACTGGCTTGCCATTCACTGTTCAAGGCTAAATGATAACAACAGGAGTTGAATTATTTGGCATTATGATAACATAAAATGGTGTCTTGTTTAAGTCCCCTTACTATTCTTTCTTCTTAGCAAATGAGACCTCTACAAAATGGGTACCAGGCCAAGCACCCACTTGACTGCTGTGGCATTAGACATGGCTCCATAACTGATCAGTGGTCTCCATAAAAGTCAGCAGTGACACAAAGTTTCACACTGACCCTGCTGTCTTATGACACCAAACACATAAGAACCAACAGCCTGGGCAAATTAAATCTATGGCTTTAAAAAAACTGATCCACATTGATACATACAAACTGAATCATAATTTTAAGAAATCCATGATCAATTTGCTTAAAACTGCCAAAGAAAAGACACTAAATAAAAAGATTCAGATTGGGCTGGGGGCGTAGCCTTTCTGGTAAAGCATTTGACTAGTATGCTAAGGGCCAGTATGGCAAAATCAACCAGCCAACCAAGCAATCATTAGACAAACCAAGGTTTCCATTTATCATCTCATACTGACATACATCTGGTATTAAAAAATACAGCTCATATGTTTTTAAAGTTCAGTATTTTCTAAACAAGGGAGAAAACAATGCTAAGATATCAGTCATAGTCTCAATAGGCTGTTTTTCCATCTTGTTAAGTAAAAGCTAATGAAGAATATCTTTCTTTATGTGAATTGCATTACACAACCAAGAACACACAGAGAGTTATCAAATGATAAAATGGAATTTCAAAATGTATGAGAATGGAGGAAATTTCTAAGTAACTGGTATTTGGGAAACTGACTAGCCATTTGGGGAGCAAAAGCATTCGCAGCTCATGTTCAGATTTTATACTAAAACAAATTAAGCCTTTTCAAGTATGTTATGAAAACCAGAAACCACAAAGACATTTGATCATATTAAAAATAATACATGACAACATGCATAATATATGATAGACAAATGATTAATTTCAAATACACAAAAAGTTTTTAACATAAGTAAGAGTGAAGTCAGTAAAAAATAATCAAAAAGCATTTTTAAAAAAGTCACAGCAGGCAGAGAGAACCAGATCTGCCTCTGTCTGCTGGGTGCTGCCACTGGAAGGCCCTTTCCTCCACATACCCAGAGCGGGCAGAGAACCAGATCTGCCTCTGCCTGCCAGGCACCACCACCAGAAAGCCCTTTCCTCCATGCGCCCAGCACAGGCAGAGAGAGACAGAAAATCTGCCTCTGCCTGTTGGCACCACCACTGGAAGGCCCTTTCTTCGGCACACCCAGTGCAGTGAAGGAGACAGACAGATCCACCTCTATCTGCTGTGTGCTGCCACCAAAAGGCCACATCCTACAGGCGGCCAGTGTGGGCAGAAAGAACCAGCAGATCCATCTTCACCTTCAGGGAGCTGCCACCAGAAGGCTCCTTCCTGTAGAGAGCAAGCAGGAGCAGGGACACACAGCAAGGTAAGCACCGTCATTCATAGGCCACCATTTGAGGCCCTTGGTTCCCTCAGACAGCCATCATCCACTAGCAGAATCAGACAAACACACCCCTGTGTGTTGGCCACCATCACGGGAGTCCCAGTGTAGACACACAGGCTGAGAGAAGCAGCCCCACCTACATGTACCCCTGATCATCAGCAAAGCCCCAGTACAGCTGCATAGCTCTGGAGAAGCCCACTCCACATCCTGCTACCTCCCTGTAAATCTGGAATTAGAGGAACCCAGGTGCCTGTCCCATGCCCCTACACCGCCTAGGGGTAGCCCATTTGGGAAGTGCCTGGGACCCCACAACCAGCTTGTTGGAAAGAACTCAAGAGAATGTCAAGACAAAGGAGCAAAAGGCAAACTCAGACCTCTAGCCCACACAGGAAGTCTGGGAGACACAGTCATGGAAGAAAACAGAAGTCAAACACCTGAAATCTCTGAGAGGATGGCAACTGAAGTAAGGAAACAACTTAATGAGATTGTAAAAGCAGTCAAATCAGAAATAATATCTCAGGTAAAAGAAGAAATCACAAACATACTGAAAGAATTGTTCAGCAGGTCTAAAGAAGACATAGACAATAAAGAGGAGCATAGGAAAATGATGGAAACCTTGAATGAATGTAGAAAGGAGACAATGCATGAGAGATTCAAAGAGAGATGCAGGAAATTAAAAATTCAATCAAAAGGTGGCAAAACCACTTGAAAGAGACTGAAGACGGACTTTCAAACCATGAAGACAGGATTGCAGCTAGTGATTATGAAAGGAAAGAGCTCTTAAAAATAACACAGAATCAGGAAATAACTTAATGGCTGTAAGATGATGCAAAGAAGCATAATTTAAGAGTTATAGGTATCAATGAAGAAGCAAGGTCAACACAAATGAAATTAAAAGGATATTCACATAATAGAAGAAAATTTCCCAAATGGGAAATCGATCTGGCATGCAGATAAGTGAAGCATATAGGACTCCAACTAGCCATAACCAAAGTAAATCTACACCCAGACATATAGTAATCAAGATCCCAGAAATTCAGCACAAGAACAGAATATTAAAAGCTGTTAGAGAAAAGAGACAGATCACCTATAAAAGAAAATCAATCAGAATCACAGCAGACTTGTCAACACAAACCATCATGTCAAGAAGAGTTTGGAGTGAAGTGTTTCAAACCCTGAAAGAAAACTTCCAACCAGATTGATCTACTCAGCAAAACTATCTTTCAAAATTGATGGAAAATTGGCCCGGAATCAAGGCCAGCAGATTGCTATAGCTGCTGGTTTCAAACAGGAGCCTAAAGAGAATTCTTTCTGTGATCTGTTGGCCATTTCAGAACTTTGGAAATGTAATGGTCAATTCATCAGAAAGAAACAGCTTACCAAAGGATAAATTTTAGAAGCAACTACTCCCCTTCCTGGTGAGCAGCTGTGAGCATGACAGGCTTCGGTGGCCCAAAGAGGGATCTCCTGGCATCTCCTGAGACCTGTGCCATGCTGGGACCCAGGGCACCGGGAAACCAAGCAACTACTCCCCTCCCTGGTGAAGATATGGACAACTACTTGGAAGAAAACAAGAGACAATATGATAGATAGTGAAGATCTGTGGTTGTCTAGCTTTGAAATGTATGGTTTCCTATGTCCCATTTTGTTCTGTTTTGTTGTGTTTAATTTTACCCCCTTTAAAATAAAAAAAAATTTAAAAAAATTTTAAAAATTGATGGAAAAATAAGATACTTTTGTGATAAAGAACAACTGAAAGAATTCAGGACTACCGAACCAATCCTACAGAGTGCTAAAGAATATTCTAGAGAGAGATAAAGATGACCATGGTTCCAGGAACAGCAGCAGAGCACTGCCAAAAGAAGACAGGCAATTGAATGAAGGGGAAAAGTGGAGGGCCAACAACAGGAGGATAGCAGGAGAGACAAATGTATGCTGGTTGTAACCATTAATGTAGATGGCCTCAGGTTAGCAATAAAATGAAACACAGGGAGAGTAGGTCAAGAAACAAGATCCATCAATATACTGTGTACAAGAAACACATCTAACTGGAAAGGAAATTCATAGACTTGAAATCAAAGGAGAGAAAACAAAAAAACCCCAAGAGTAACTTGCCCATCAACCACAGAATGGATAAGAAAGATACGGTATTTTCATGCAGTGGAAAGCTACCCAGCTATAAAGTAGAATAATCTCAAGGCTCCTGTAGGTAAATGGACACAACTGGAGATCATGTTCATGGTCAAAACAGTTTGAACCCATATATGTGAACCCTAGCATAAGAAACGAAGAGTTTATGGGATCCAAAAGCAAAATAGTTAATGTAAGAGCAAAGGGGAGGAAACAGCTAGGAGGGAAAGGTGGGAACTACTGTTAATTTCTTATGTCTTATCTTGAACTCTTGCATTGTTTACACAATTTTGTTAGGTTTGGTTTTGTTCTGTCTTGTTAGATTTTCTGCTGTCAGATGGTAGGGGCAACTATTTTGAATATAATGGGAGATTTTATGGTAATCATGGTTTCCTATTATATAGCTTTGAAGTCTTGTAATGTTTTCATTCATTGCTTTGATTTTATTGTTTTGATTTTATTAAGTGTGATGGTATGAACGGCTGTTTTGAAGAAAACAAGACATTATGGCAACCATTGTTGATTTACTATCATCTTGTTTTGAAATCCTACCATGCTTTTGTTCTTGTTTTGATTGGTTCTATCCTGTTGTTTTATTTGATTTTATTATGTGTGATGGCATAAACAAAATTTTTTGAGGAAAATGAGATAGTAGCCATTGTTCATTTCTTGTTATTTGGTTTTGAAGTCTTGTAATGCTTTCATTCTTTTGAATGGTTTTATACTATTTTGTTATGTTTGACATTATTGTGTGTGACAGTATGTTGAACTATTTTGAAGAAAAGGGACATTATTGTAGCTACTGTTGATGTCCGGTTGTCTTGTTGTGAAGTGCTGTGTTGCTTGCATTGTTCTGTTCTGATTTGCTTTGTTCTGTTCTCTTTTGTTTTATTCTCTTTAAAATGAAAAAATAAAATAAAATAAATAAAAATCACACTTTTACAAATGCCCCATGAACAGATGGAGGTCAAACCAATACTAAACACTAAAGCAATGGTAATCTATTGTAATTAAAATGCAGTGTTGTTAAGTATATGAGCATATTTTGTGAATGTGACAGTAAGGAATATAGTCTTTCAGCAACTGCCATGAGAATGTGAAGTGTAGTTATACTTTCTACTTCATATACCAGTTTCTACTATGAGGAGAAATTAGTCGGGTGCTGAATGACATACACAACATATTCACCTCTCTTATAATCTTAAAAATGCAGAAACCAAATGTCAGTAAGACTGGATTAATTATGATCCATACATGCTGTGTGCACAGCCATCAACAATTATGTAGATCTTTATTTGATGTCAGAGACATGCCTAAAACCTTTAACGTAATCCTTTACTTCTTTCCCTGACATCAAATACAGATATACACAACTGTTACTAGCCATGCACCAAAGACATTAATAGATGTTAGTGTTCAATTAGCAACAAACCAGATGAAAAAGCTCCAGCACCGACATACCCTGTCTCTGTCTGTCTCTCTCTCTGCTTTTATGGGCTCCACTGATGATTAGATTGGCCTATAGGAAATCCAGAATAATCTCCCTATTTTAAGGTCTACAGCCATGACACCTGCAGTTCTTTTACCATGCAAAGTTACATAAACGCAGGTGTAAGAGTTAGGATGTAAATGAACACCCGTGACAGGGGCATTATTCTGTGTATTATAGTAAGATAGCCACATACACTGATGGCAAACCTTTTAGAGCTTTCCATGATATAAACAGCTCATTGTGACATGTGTGCCATTGGTTCCCAACCACAGCACTAGAGTACGCCATCCGATGGCTGGGGTAAGTTGAAATCCAGGTCAGTGCATATTTGCTTCATGTAAGAACGTAAAGATTACAGCCAAAAGAATGAAGCCTATAATGACAAGATGACAGACAGTGAAGGTGACATAATGGGTAAAGCTCCAAGACAACTGACTGGCTGCTGGGCAAGTCAGCCCTTCCAGTATCACTGGCTACAGTGAACATGTGTCCAGCTGACTCCACTGAATACAAGAGTGTACGTCATTATGACAGGAATCCATCCCACTCACCGTGAAGAGAAGGCAAAAGATAACACAAGAATGTGCATGTAAGAGTATAAGAAATGAAAAGCAGAAGCTGGTTACTTATGGAGGAAAAGGTACAGAAACAAAAAGTTGCCCATGGTCTTATTCATTGGGAAGTAAAGTCATGAACAGCAAACACTTTTAATGTCTTCAGAGTGGAGGAGGCAGCTGACAGAGCAGACTGAAAAGGTGAATGGGCCGCCAAGCCTCTTCCCCAGTGGACACAGTGCAGTATTACCACTCCTGTATCACCACAGACTCTTCTCTCCCCCGGTTTTCTCCTGTTCAAACTGTCACTTGGACACCAACTTTTAAATCAATATTAATGATCTACTCCACTTTACCTCTGCATTTTAAACCAATCTAAAATTAAGCAAAAATTGATTTATCTGCATTTTACTATTCCTTATTCTGTATTACAAACCTCTAAGTTACATTTTTTTTTACTCCTGCACATAAAATTATGGAAATCTAAAAACTGATTTTACCACAGCATTTTTCTTACCCCTTTATATTTCCATAGAATACAGCATTTACATTGATAATTTTAAAATTCCTTTAAACAGAATTCTTTACCAGACAGAAACAAATCACCAAACTATTAACAGCTCAATGTCCTGGTAGAGTTGTGAGGGCTGATTTCTTTATTTTTACTTGCTTTCTCTGTAACATGTTAATCTGCCATGAAGTACCAGAATAAAGTGGTCTCAGTATCCAAGGCTTTGCAACCATGAAGTTGATATAATGACCAACACAGAGGGTGGGGATGTGCAGCTCAGTGGTAGAATACTTGTACTTGCCTAGCATGCGGAAGACCCTTGGTTTAATCCCTAGAACCACGCACACAAACGAAAAATCAAAATTGGTTATCTATTGGAAACTTGGGTAGTTTACTGGATCTACTCAACTATGAATTAGAGAATTCAAACATTAAACACTACTGGTTTTTTTCATACAAGGCAGGTAGTGCTACAGGAAAGAATCACCTTGCAAAAAGAGTATCTAAGGGTGTATGTGCTTAGGGGATGAAGTAGTGTATAAGCAGCTTCTGTTTGGTGGTTCCAGCTTTCCATTCTCTACAACACTGACTTTCCCCTCTCCTATCCTTCCAATATAATCACTCTTACCAAAATTAGTTATACCCTATCTCAATTTCACTACGTAACCTTTTACTCCCACCTTGACTTTTCAGCTGCATGTCACTACTGATTACTCCCTCCTTGAAAAATTCTTTCCTTGCCTTCCCTAATACATTCTTACAGTTTTCCCCAAGTATCGATAGTCTTGTAAGCGCCTAAATTTATATTTCTAACTCACTTCTAGTAGTGATAAATCTTCAAGTTAATTGAACATACACTGTTGGTGTTTTCGGCTTCCGAACATGAGTTGTGATTGTTTTTGAAACATGGTACAAATTCTCTCCTACACCTCCCTTCAAGAAATGACACTTAATTTCCCTTCTTTTGTGAGCTGGACCTAAAAGACTTATTCTAGTGAACTGTGGTGTATATAAAATGAGATTGAAACACAAAGGCCCTGTGGCTTTCCCTTTGCTCCCTTGGGCCACATGCCGGAGTAAGCCAGCTGTCATGTTACAGGACCCCTAAGCAGTCGGGCAGAAGGCCCACATGGTGAAAAACCATGGTGAGGCCTCTGGCCAGCAGCCATGGAAGTAAGCGATTTCAGAAGCGGGTTCTCCAGGCTCCATACACTGAGCACCAGAACCACACCCCTTAAACAACTCCTAAAGTTCGACCCACAGAAACTGAAATAACGAATGTTCAAAAATCACTAATTTTCGGTATCGCGTTACGTAAAAAGATAATTAAAACACCAGTATAATCAATAAGAGTATATCCTCTCTGAAATACCAAGTGTTGCTTTATATTTCTGAACTGACTCCCTAAAATATGAATGCCAATGTTTCCTGAGCTAATCATTGGATGACATTCTTCAGAATTAATTTTTAAAAATATTTTATATTTTTAATGCTTATTAGTACATGCTTTAAGTACATAATGATTATACTCATCATGGGAAGTTCGTACATATACATAACACATCTTGATTCTTTTTATTTCTCCTTCCTTTTCCTCAACTTTTAAAAATTAAAACACTTAAAGATCAGTTTTAATTATAACTTTAACACAATTTTAAATGGTTTATAGCACACACCATTTAACAGTTCATTCTCCACAAAATATTTTGACTACCAAATAGATATCTGGCTTCAATATTTTGTTTTCTATATATAAATTATCTCATGTGTTCCTATTCTCTCATTCTCTCAATCTCATTGTCTTTCTCTTTCCTCTCTCCCCATCCTGCTTCTCTCTCTCCCCCACCTTTTTTTTCTTCCCCAGCTAAATAATTCCAAGAGTAAGGAAATGAGGTAAAGTATCACTTGACCAAATTCATGCAGCTAGTAAGTAATAGAGCCAAGACTCAAACCATAATGCTATCCTGTCTCTGATGGCATATTCATCTGATCACACTTTAAGCAGATCAAAATAAGCCAGGCACAGTGGCACACATCTGTAATCTTAGCACTCAGGAGGCTGAGGCAGGAAGATTGCCACAAGTTTAAAAAAAAAAAAGACCAAAATAGATAGGTCTTGTATGGTTAGATGTTCTACTGCTTAGCTGGTACCTTTTGCAGTGTTGCTTAAATATCAGCACTATTTTATGTACTGAACAAAAAGTACGCTTGTACACAAACACACATTGCAATGTTTTCTTCAGAGAATAGATTAGATGGCACTGACAAACTGCAAGTTTCCAGTAAATTCTATATAGATAGCTCTATGTATGTACTGTAATGCTCAGGTATATATCCTAAAAATTGGTTCTTTAGACCTATATTTTAAAATGATAAACACATCTTCTAGTGTGTGGGGGAGAAAAAAACCCAAAACAAAACAAAAAATCACATTAGTACATTTTTATTAACTTACATTGACATTTTCAATTTTATCTGTCAAGTCCTTATTAACTTAATATAAACCTATAGGTATTTCTTAATACCACAGAATCATGAAGACTTGCAGTTTTAGGGTTGTATAATGATTAAAACAACATTCATTCAAACAATTAAAAGTTACTTCACTGAAATACTTATTCTAAAATAATAAGAATATTCTGAGGAGTGTTTCAAAAGCTTGGTTTATAAATAATGACTGATATATTTATTATGCATTTGGTACTGAAGATAAACACTTCTTATATATAAAACATTGTTTCAATAAACTGCTCTAATGAGGCTAGTTATTTGATACAATATATTTTAATACTAAAGAATAAAGCTTTATCTTCATATTTACTTTATTTATAGGAATCTTACCAATGAAGAACTTTGTATCCAACAATAAAAAAAACAGGTATATTGCAAGTGACATTCTAAAGAAGCAAAAAGGATGGATGCAAAAAAGAAACTAGATACCTGCAGTATGCATTCTTTACATAGATGGTTCTGAACAACAGAATGAAGTGCAAACCAAATGCTTTTAAAGGTCTGTGTGCCTATATGACAATTAAAATCTCCATACACTAAAAAGAAAAAGAACACTACAGAACACAGTATTTTGAAAGATTATAGCACATTTAACACCTTCAGCTATCCACTGAGTTCTCAGATCAGATTGGCAACTGAAATTTCACATCTACATGGGCTTGCTTGGCTAAGGTCACTATTTCAGAGAGCTTTACAACCTGAAAAGAAAGAAAGCGTACTTTAGTCTCCATTTTCACACAAAGATAACTCAAAACTATAGATCAGTACAAAATTAATGCACAATATTTTTCCATTTCAAACTTCAAAATTACTCTGACACTGTTATAAATCAAATTAGATTCTTACAAGGAATTAACAATAGTACTCTCAAAGAATAGTGAAGTTTGCTATTCTTCGTAACCTAAACTTCAATTAAATACTCTCTAATAAAGATATAAATATACACCTATCTTATCTAAAGTTTAAAGACAAAACAGTGTCTTTGTTAGATACACCACAATTTTGAGCACATTTAAATAAATATTTTGAAAAATTAAACAATCTTAACTTCTAATAGCAGGACTGGAGTTTGGGTATAGTAGTTAGTATTTTACTTTCTACTCGTAAGTAAATAAGTGCCAACCAAAATTCCAATTTCTACTATAATCTGAGAATATCTACCTGCTTCTATGTAAAACATAAATTACACATGTCTGAAAGCAAAATAAAATAAAATAATAAAACCCCAAAACCCAACAAACAAATAACCACAACAAAAAAAATTCACCTTCTGTTTCCCTCTAGAGCAGTCATTCCCACCTAATGACTCCTTGTCTATCAATTCCTACTGTGCCTTGTTGTATTCAGTTGAGCACAATCATTCTTTCCTACTGCAAAACCCCGAATCTTATCAGGCTCTATACCTATTGCAATCATCCTCTGAAGAGCTTGTCTTACTGGTTCTTAACAAGTATGAATATTTTTAACAGTTCATTACTATATATGTAGAATATCATGTTTAGTTAAAGCACTAATTATTAGCAATATTAAATTTACTGGTACGTATTAGAGTCTAAGGGTTTATAAATTCTTTATACATTATGAATTTGTCCTTAGTTAGCAAAGTTTCTTTACCATTCTAGCAGCTTCATCCAAGTCATCACAAGCAAGAATTTTAAGCCCACTGTCTGCTATCAGTGCCTTAGCATCATCAACTCGTGTACCTAGAAATGATTTAAGAAAATACGAGTATTACAAATATATACATTAAAAAGTATTTTAAAAATCTTTGCTACAATATGACACTTCAACACAGGAATACATTTATCATTTAACATAAACACTCTTGACCTAAAGAAAATACTACAAAAGCCTAATCTTACCTTATAAAATACTGTACCTTACAATTTTCATAATTAAGGCAAGTCAGAATTCCAAATAAATCACAAGTAAAAAATACATCAACTTATATCAAGCAAAACTATGGACATTCTTATCTAAATGTTATAATTTTTCTAAAAACAGTTTTTAAATTTCATATTACATAGAGGACTTCTGGAAAGATAGAAGAATGGTAAGCTGCAGAGAAAGACC
>PVJX010039232.1:0-15879 GCA_004027295.1 Dolichotis patagonum
CTGGCCCAGATGCCGATCTCCAGGCAGTTCCCTGCGGATGAAGGGCATGCTTACCAGTCCCAAAGAGTCGTGCCGAGATGCAGGTCTGTGCAGACTTTCGATCCAAACAGCTCAGGCCACTCTATGGTCCGGGACTTTCGGGTCCCAAAGAGACAGCCTGAGATGCTGCTTTCTGGAAGACTTCCTGGGCGTGAAGGGCCTCCCTGGTTATTTAGTGATCACTCTCCTCTATGCCTCTCAGACATGATAGCTCTACTCAATTCCTGCTGCTTCAGGTGCTCTTGCTGTCTGTTTGAAGAAGGTGGGAGGCAGGTTAGATTGGTCCCGATCAGGGAATGACTGATCTGGGTTCATTGACAATGTTTCCAACTCCCCTTGAGCCCCAATTAACTGTGATATCCACAACTAGTCTTCCTGAAGATTCTCTGATTTGAACCCTACAGTTTTTCAGTAGAGATGCAATAACTGTCAGTCCAACAGCTTGCATTGCCCTGCCAATCCCTAATCACTGCCATGACAGCTTCATCTGGTTGGACCAGTCACAGACCTCTTTTTGGACCAATTAGCAGGCTCAGATTTGAACCAATTATAGTCCTGCAGTTAGAAAAATCACAGGCCTACAGCTGTAGTATAGTGTAAGTAGTACTTCCTACACTCCTTTCCAGTTAGCACAGGAGGGTACTTGTAGTCAGAATTTTACTAGAGCAACATATATAACACAAAACACAAATCTATAAGAAATTCTAAGATCGGCTTACCATGGTCAGTCATAATGTCAGACACAGAAGGATGCAGAGAATTTCTACACACTGAATGGCAAATGATTCAATCCAAGGTTGAGAATGTACTGTACTGTCCTGCGATCATTGGCAACAGAAAACCAAGAGTCTATGCCAAAAGTCTGCAGGATCCAAGGCAGAACCTGAAGAGTCTGCACTGGAAGCCAAGAGACAATGTCCAAGCAGAAGGCGAAAACTTGAATTTCTCTAGAATGGGACCTTGTCTGTCCTTCCCAATTGTCTTTATACTAACTGGGTGATGAGCCACCCTAGGGTGGGTCTTCTATACCATAGTGTGTAGAATTGCTAAGCCAAATTTGTTAAGCTGCTAAATGTCTCAAGTTGAGATAATCAGTCAACCACTACAGTGTCTTCCTCTGTACTGACTCTCCTGTCCTGAAGCACAGGTCTGGTTAAAATAAAAATTTTTCCAGTGGTCCTGTAAGCCTGCTTGTGATCTATTTCTCTGATACTGTGGAATCCAAAGGTCTAGTGAGTCTACTCAGAATTTTTATCTTGAGTAGTGTAGGCAGAGTTTCAAGATAAGGACTAAAGACTAAATGGAAGGGGCTATTAGCCTGATGAGCTCAGGGACCAGCAACCAGCAACGATCAGCAGCAGAAACCAGCATCCATCAGAGCTGACCTATGTGACTCAGCATAAGCTGCTGGCAACCAGTGGCAGCCAGCAGCAACAGAGATCAGAATCTGGCAGAGTCAACCTATAGCATCTGGCACAAGTTGGTGTTGCCCAGAAGTGGCTTATCATGACAATGACCAGCAGTTAGCTGTGTCAAATGTTGGCATTCAGCATTATACAGTGTTCTCTAGTGACATCAACACAGATGACAGTGCTAGGCTTTGCAGGTTGATAATTCCATCTGAACTGAGCAAAAGAACTCTAATCTGATTGCCAACACTGGCAACTCATTCCTCTCTCTACACCGTTGCATATCTGGACTGTGGGATAAGATACTGGTGTTTATTCCTGGAATGGTTCAATATGAAAAAGTCAAACAATCTAACATGCCACATTGCTATAGGACAAGGAAAAACCCATTTGATGTAGCATTTGACAAAATTCAATATTTTTTCCATAATAACATGAGAGTGCATAGTAAGTTCCTTAATGTGATAAAGCTCATATGTAAAAAATTTGCAGCTATCATCGCACTCAGTGGTGAAAGATTGAAGTCTTTCTTTAACATAGGAACAGCTCAAAGACTCCAACTTTCACCATTTCTCTTAAAAATATTTCTCAAAGTTCTAGCCAGAGTGAATACTCAAGAAAAAGAAATGTAGGGCATTTGAACTGGAAAGCAAGATGTATGTTCATCTGTTTGTTGATAACATGACTTGTTATGGAGAAACCATAAAGCTTTTCTGCAAATTCCTGTTAGCAGTAACAAATGAACTCAGCAAATTTGCAACTCACAAAATCAGAACTCAAAGTTCAGTTTTATGGCTATATATTTATAGCAAAAGATTCAAAATAAAAATTAAGCAAACAATTCCATTGGCAATAACATGGGCTCCCAGGCAAATGTTCATTATGGGCCCCATAATTATCATATAATTTTTTGCTTTTGATCCCCATGCTTTTAGGCTCCACTGTGGTTTATCCAAGCCTCACTGAGGTATCTCTCTAGGGTCCTGAGTCTCACTGGACATCTCAGGTAAAACCTTCTCTTTTCTTGTTGACATGTAATCCACCCATAATGTTCTTCCTGAATTTTAAGGCTGATGTTCCCAGTCTGCAGTCTCTGTTGTGGGAGTTGACAGCCACAGGTTCAACTTCAACTCTTCAACCTGACTACATGAACTCCGCAGACAAGACTTACTCCCTGCAGATACTAAACCTTTTCTTTACACACAGCCATCTTATTATCCCAACTTGTCCTTTACAAATTTTTGACAAAAAATTCTACTCCAAAAAACTCAAGTTCTCTTATACTCTCAATCTCCCCATGGCTCTCATACTGCAATCCCACCATCATACACCAGTGACTCAGTCCCTCCCCTACTCTCCTCCCTCATTGACCCTACAGTCTGAGACACTTCCAATCCCACTCATGCCACCCAGATTACTCTGCTGATAATTTGCCTCAAAGACCCCTCAGTCTTCCCTTCTGTTCCCCAATACCCGGTAGCCCCTAAACATCAACAGGGACTCAAACCTCTTATCCACTGCTTGTTAACTAATTGGTTTCTAAAAGTCACTCACTCACCTTGTGACACCGCTATCCCCCTGTATTCAAATCCAACAGCTCCTATCACCTAATCCAAAATCGCAAAGCTATTATCAGTAAATAATGCCAATTCACCCAGTGATGCCAAACCCTTACACTACACTGTCTCATATTCCTCCATGTACCTCTCACTTTCCTGTATTAGATTTAAAAATACATTTTTAACTTCCCATACATCCACAATGCCAAAACCATTTTGCATTTACATGGATGGATCCAGATACTTTTCAGTCCACTCAACTAACATAGACAGTGCTACCCAAGGAATTCAGGGACAGCCGTCACTTCTTTAGTCAAGCCTTAGCCAATGATCTCACAATACATCTACAAATTAACACACTTATTCAATACTTAGATGACCTTCTACTCTGATCCCCCTCTTATGCCACAACAATACAACACATAGCTGTCTAACTCAACTTTCTCTGTAGTAGAAGATACAAGGTCTCTTGCTCCAAAGCTCAAATCACCTCACCAAAGGTCAAATTCTTAGGCTTCATGCTTACACTCACCACATGGTCCATAACCTCTGACATAGAGACACTGATCTTTATGACATAGAGACACTGATCACAAAACAACAAATATTATCCTTCTTAGACTTATCAAACTTTTTTCACCTCTGGATCTCCAACTTTGCTTCCTTAGCTCAACCACTATACCAAGCCTTTAAAGGGCCTCTTTCAGAACCCCCATCCCCACTATGCCAATTGACACTCCCTTCACAAAGCTTAAGGAGGCCCTCCTTAGAGCCTTTGCACTTACACTTCCTGATCCTACTATACCCTTTATTCTATATACTACAACAGATAAAGATAATGCAATAAGAGTATTGGAACACAATAAAAGACTTTCATTCCGGGCCATAGACTACCTCTCAAAACAGCTAGACACTGCAGTTAGAGGATGGTCTCCCTGCCTTCAGGCATTAGCAGTGACAGCCATCCTGACACAAGAAGCTAAAATTTCACTTTAGGCCAGACAATCACAGTCTACTCACCACACCATCTAGTCAGTATAATTTCTCACAAGACACTCCCAGCTCTACTGACCCCATCTCAGCTACAACAAGCACATCTAAATCTAATACAAGACCTCATGGTCACAGGCTCAACCAGCAACACCCTCAATCCAGCCACCCTATTGCCCACTCCTACAACAGATACAGAGATAAGTACTCTACATGACTGCACAGATGTTCTCCAATTCACTCATACTTCCTTCCACATATACATGATTCTCCTCTCTCTACTCCTACCTCTGGCCCCTACAAAACTCTGAGTTCTCTGCAGATTACCTACTCAGTTAAGCCCTTCTGGGCCTATGTACAATAACCCATTTGTCTTACAAAGCTTGCTTTCACTCTCTAACCTTCCTCCCTTAGCTGACTACATTCCATTTCTCTAGTTCCTCCAACACCTTCTTCAACAATGCACAGACCTTTGCCTCCCTCAACCCTGCAAGAGACACAACCAGATACTCCTTTATCTATATTAATCTTTATTAATATTTATCTATATTAAAATTCCTAAGCCCACAAGTTCAACTTCAACTCTTCAACCTGACTAAAATGGACCTCACCTGGTATACCTTGCGACTCCAACTGCAGTAAAGATAGAGGGATTCCCATGCTGGTTTCACATCACACAGACAAAGAGATATCATCTGCTGCCCAGTAATCTTGATCCCAAACACACTAAAGGGACTTTATGGACCTCACATCCAATAGCTCCCACCCATCTCAGATTAACACAGCACAAATGCTGATGCTCTGCTACCCTACCCAGTTTGGGCCTATATATGTGTCTATCCTTCTCTCCCTCACAAGCACCCTAACACTACCCACCCACCCCCTAAAAATACACCATTCTCCAAAGGCTTACCCTTCATATTAATAATATTCCTGTTTACATTCCTCAATTGCCTTAGTTTACATGATAGGCTTCCTCCTCTGCCTCAACCTATTCCTTCACCTAACCCTACAACACTCAGATACCCCAAAATACCAATTCTACCTGACTAAACATGGAGGAACAGTGGGTCCTTCCCACACTACTATTGCTCAAGCCAATTAAGACTTCAGGATCTCTAATATTTGATTTCCCTTGGAGTGTGCTCACTATTAAAGGTTATCATAATGGACAACCTATGCTCCTTAATTTTACCTCTGCCATGACAACTACATTTACATAAACAAAACTACCACATGTATATTCTAGACAGAGGTCTTACATACTCACATAAAATATCTAAAAACATTTCCACTACTTCCTCGCAGTCAGACATGGGGTTTTCATCCATATGTCATGTCTGCCCCTAAACCTTCATTTATAACTCTTCACAAACAACTGCTCCCCAATACATGAGTCCTCACATCTCAACTCTTAACACCTTCCCCCTCTGAAGAGACACACATATCACAACCCCTCCCATACCTAAACTTTTAAACAACACTTTTCAACTTTTATATGCTTTAAATATCTCAGGACCTAGCTGCTGGTTATGTCTACCCTAAAAGCAGCCTCCCAAAATGTTAATTCACTCCAAGATCAAATAAACTCACTGGCCATGATAGTTCTCCAACAAGGAAGGGCACTCAGTATCCTCACAATAGAAAAAGGGGGATATATGCCATGTTGGGAGAAAAATGCTGCTATTTTGTTAATGAATTGGGTATAGTAAAAGACCAGGTACAAAACTCAAAAAAATTGGCAACTGATATATGATGCAGACACCACTTTTCAAAATCTACCTCTTGGTCTTCATGGTGGGACTCTTGGGTCCTGGGCTCCCATTAAAATGCTCACTATGGGCCCCATAATTATCATAGTAATTTTGTGCTTTTTATCCCCATGCTTTTTGGCTCCTCTTGAAGTTTATCCAAGCCAGGTTACAGGCGTTCATTACCAAAGAAATTTTACTACTGAGCAATATCTTGACCTCACAGACTTGGATGGAACAGATCCCTGAATCCCATTCTCTTCTACCCTAGACTCCAGCAATGCCCCCTCCCAGCAACAAGCAGCCAGGGAGGCTCCACAGTACCCTCTAACATCAAAGAGATGGTAATGTTAGATCCCGTCTAAGAGACAGCACAATTTTCATGGCAACAGCTCAAAGCTGTGCCCTGAGAATGCACATCTCCTTCTTCCCAGAAGCCCCTATAGTTTCTCCCTCCCAAAAGTCTGCCAAAGCTCAGGAATGCAAAGGTTTACCCAATCCCCTGAACTCTCACAAAATAAATCAGTTTACATTAGTCCCCAGAGCCCTACCCCCATCAGAACCTATATCAGGCACAACTTGCCCTTTGTCTGCATGTGGAGCTGCCACATCCTTCCTTGTGGTGACCCCCTCCATGCCCTCCCTCCTTATTAAACTCCTTTCTTATCTACTTGCTTCCTGTCTTTAATATTCTTCACTACTCTAGATTGAGTACAAATCACTCAATCACAAATGTGATTCAGTTCTCTTATTTCATTGTTGATTTTCTGTCTGGTTGATCTGTCCCTTTGTGTCAATGGTGTGTTAAGTAAGGTCTCGTGTTATAATTGTGTTATTGCTTATTTGATTTCTCATTTCTGTTAATATTTGTTTTGTATAGCTGGGTGCTCCCAAATTTGGTGTATAGATATTTAAGATTGTTATTTCTTCCTCTTGAATTTTTCCTCTAACTAGTATGTAGTGACTTTCTTTATCTCTTTGGATCATTCTTGGTTTGAAGTCCACATTGTCTGAAAATAGAATAGCTACCCCTGCTTTTTTGGGGGTTCCTGTTGCATGAAGTATTGTTTTCCATCCTTTGAATTTCAGTCTATCAGTTTCCCTTTGGGTTAGCTGAGTTTCTTGTATACAACACATGGTTGGATATTATTTTGTAATCCATTCTTCCAGTCTGTTTACTTTAATTGGTGAATTGAGGCCATTTACATTAATGGTTATAACTGATATATATATTGGTTTATTGTTGACATGTTATCTTTCTGCTGTTGGTTCTTAACTTTTCCACTCTGATTAATTGTCTGCCTTGATTAGTGGTTTTTTTCTTATGTCTATCTAGAATGTCTTTCAGTAATCTTTGCAGGGATGGTTTGGTGGTCATGAAGCTCTTCAGCTGTTTTTTGTCATGGGAGTATCTTATTTCTCCATCCATTTTGAAGGACAGTTTTGCAGGGTACATCAGTCTGGGTTGGAAGTCTTTTTCCTTTAGGATCTAAAATACTTCATTCCATGCTCTTCTTGACTTCATTGTTTTTGTTGAGAAGTCTGCTGTGATTCTGATAGGCTTTCCTTTATAGGTGATCTGTGTCTTCTCTCTAACAGCTTTTAGTATTCTGTTTTTATGGTGGATTTCTGGGATGGTGATTATTATATGTCTGGGTGTAGTTTTATTTTGGTTATCGCTGTTTGGAGTTCTATATGCTTCACTCATATGTATCTCAGTTTCCATTCTCATGTTTGGGAAGTTTTCAGCTATTACTTCCATAAATACCCTCTTGATATCATTTGTGTTGTCACTTTCTTTTTCATTTATACCTATCAATCTTATGTTGTTTTTCTTTGCATCATCTTGCAGCTGTTGAATTGTTATTTCCTGATTCCTTGTTATTTTTAAAAAATTGTTTCCTGTTCACGAGCTGAAATCTTGTCTTTGAGGTCTATTTTCACTTTTGTTGAGGTGGTTTTGCCAACTTTCAGTGGAATTTTTGATTTCCTGTATATCTCTTTGAATCTGCTTCATGCATTCTGTTTGGTTCTTATATTGTTCATTCAGAGTTTCCATCTTTTTGTACTGTTCCTCTAATTTTTTAACTATGTCTTCTTTAGATGTGTTCAGCATTTCTTTCATTACATTTATCATTTCTTCTTTTACCTGGAGATTATTTCTGATTTTGAGTTCTTTTATAGCTTCCCAGAGTTGTTTCTTTACTTCAGTTGTTATCATTTCAGGAATTTCAGGTGTATGGCTTTCATTTTCTTTTACGTTCATGGCTCTAGGCTTGCTTGGGATGTGCTGGAGGTTTGAGATTGCACTTTCACTTTGTCATTTTACTATATTTCTGGGCTTCATGCAATGGTCCAAAACTTCCCCCATGTGACTAGAAATCACCTTGGGGACCTTTGGCTCCCAGGACTGAATGGAGGTCTGGGAGTGGCCCAGTCAGGCTCGCAGGGACCTCCTGTGTGTCCTCCAGTGATTTAGGATACTGGTTAGGGTGATAACTGTTGGGAATGATGGTCCAGGGAATGATGGTTTCCCTGTGTGTGCTGGAAATCATCTTGCATGCCTTCCACTCCCAGGACTGTGAAACTTCAGTTTTATGGCTATTTATAGCAGAAGATACAAAATAAAAATTAACCAAACAATTCCATTGGCAATAACACTAATGACCAAACAAAATCCTTAAGATGATTAAATTGCTCAAATAAAATACAAAATGTGTCATTCAAAAGTAGCAACTGTAGAGAACTAGCAATAGAAGGTTAAAATGCAAGGAAATAACTGACTTCACAATTGTTATTTGAAAAGAATTATGGTATTGTTATCTATATGTATTTTTTAAAATTTTCTCTCCAGATAATTAATCCATTGCCCTTGATCTTAGTCTCATGCAAAATTTCAGGAAAGGAGCAAAATGTAGATAATTTTTTAAGCCAGAGTTTAACACATATGGCCTTGTATCCAACAACTAGTGTTTTCCTTATTCCCAACTAAAACTTCCAAAGGGTATTTTATAGTCTGAACTTATATCACATTCTGATTTTCTGAGCTCCAATCAGAATCTCCCATCAATCTTGGTTCACAGCATCCTAGGACCTCTCTAGCTGGCATCTCCAAAAATTTTGAAATTCCTCCCATAAACAAATTCTTCTTAAATACATGATCAGGTAACAGTCACAGTAAAAACCACAAATCTGTTTTAGTTATTTTCCTGAAATTGAGACTTAATTCCTGACACTGTAATTTAAAAGAGGATCTGTTTATTGTAGTTCATTGTTGACAACTCCAAAGAAGAGACAGCATGGCAGAGGGGAATGGGGTACCAGCTGAATCATGGTATCCAGAATGCAAAGTAAAGGAGGGATATACCCTTCCAGGTCATACCCCCAGTTCCCTACCTCTTCTGTCCAGACCACAACTGAATGAGTTGAAAAGACATAGCTCATGTTTTGGCCAATCATTTAACTGCTACTGTCCTGTAAAAGCCCTCCTTGTTTGCGTGGATACTGTAACTTCTTGATGCTTTAGGTGCTTCTGTCTTGTTGTAGTCTGTGTTCAATCAATTCCTAGAAGAATCACATGAACACATGGCAACACAGGTCAGCTCTCTATTACTGTTCCTTTTAGTGGTTCCACTTTTACTCAGAGTGAAAGCCAAAATCCAGAAACAGAAGGAAAATCTACTCTCAGAATGTTTGTACTCACTGTTCTGTCAGGAAGCCTCTTCACTCAGATGACTGCATGATTCACTTCCATTATTTTACAATTTTTTAATTTTTTATTTTATAGGAAAAAAGTAAAACAAAATTACATAGCAAAATAATAGGAGAATACCAATAGTTAATACATCACATGGTATTATCTTTAAAGTAGTTGCCCAGGGTACAAGACATGGACATAAAATTTCTCCAGTCACTTAGGGTGCTGAGCCAACCAGTAACCAGCCTGCCGCCCTGGTAAGTGACTGTGGTCTGGCAAACCACGGCCACCCCAGGGTGGGGAAACAAGAAGTAACAGCGCCATGTTGGAACTTAGGGCACTGAGCCAACCAGTAACCAGCCTGCTGCCTACCGGGGCACGGGTTTAGAATCAAACGTACCATATCCCCCCTCCCCTCACTAACAATTGGGATCCAGGGATCTGGGTATCTCTTGGGAGGTGACCATATGTGGTACAGCAAGTGGGGAGAGTTTTCTTCTACTATCTCTGAAGGCAGATATTTTCATCACCATTTTGCTTTGTCCTCATTAACGGTGTTGCTCTATTCAATATTCTGTTTTGATGTGTTCTATAATGTTGTGTATTTCTTTTGATTTTGCTGTACCTAATAGAAGAACAACTATTGTGAAGATAATGAGATATACAATGGTGCCTATTATTGTTGTCCTGGTGACCTGCTGTGATGTTCTGTGCCAATTTCATTATACTGTCTCAATTGGCTTTATTCCATCCTGTTTTATTGTATATTACTACCTCCAAGTTAATGAAAATCAAATAAAAATAAAACAATAGAACATGAGAAAACAAGGTAACAAAATACCTCCCAAAACTCCCAACTCCATCAAAACTGATCCATATGACATGGATGATGAGAAACTCAAAAACAAAATAACAGAATTATATAAGATGATTAAAAAGGAAATTACAACAACAAAACAGATCAATAAGGTACTGAGAAAGCTGAGACATGATATAACTAAACAGATAATGTACTTAAAAAGCAAAAGGAGGAAAAGAAAATGTGCTACAGATATAACAGCATGTATGTTTAAGTGTACGGGATTGATAACCATATTACCAAGTTTTTGTTGGATTGTTGAACAGAACTGTTTACAGCCTCACTGTTTGTTCACTTTGTATGCCTGAATTTTGTAACATGAACAACTATTTCTAAGGAGACAATCTGTAATTTATCAAGTAGTGATTTCTTAATGTTTTTTTTGAAATTCTGTATTATTTCTATACTTTTTTCTGTTTTGCTTTTTTTCTCTTTAAATAAATTTTTTTAAAAAATTTCTCGAGTCAATATTAGCACAAACCTTCCTTTTTAATGAGCTATGGTACACTAAGAGTACAACTCACTTGCACTTTGTCACTTTTCCCTATTGCCCTTTTGCCTTTCATTCTTTCTAGTTCTTTTTTCCTATTGAACAATTTCTTTCCATTTCACAGTATCTACTGTATATCTTAGAATGTAGTCTTTCAGTTTCTCACACATGTGGGTCTGATTTATTTCACTTATGAGTATGGTCTCAAGCTGCATCCATTTACCTATGAAAGTCTCAAGTATATCCTTCTTTATGGCTAAGTAGTACTCCATTATATAACAATAACACTTTTTAAAATATCCATTCCTGGGTTGATGGATATTTGAGTTGTGTCCAAGATTTAGCTATTAAAAATTGTACTGCTATAAACATGGGTGTAAGTATATCAATGTGTTATGATGTTTGTAATGTTTCTAGAAAGGTACGCAGACAAGGGGCAGCTGAATGGAATGGGATCATAGTTTTTTTTATTTAAGATTAAAAAGACACAGAAAAGAAAAACAAAAAAGCAACTGAGACAAACAAACAATGAGAATCCAAACACAATGACAGTATAGGTATACAAAACATGATGATAGGAATTTGACAATGGTTTTAATATTGTATATTGCTACCTTCAAGAGGGCTACTTAGATTAACAGAAGATTAACAGATATAGACATGTAAAATTGATCTACACATAGAAGTATTAACTATTCTTTTCCAATAACTAATACAATTACTAGTGCAGTTTAGTTCCATATATATATATATGTATGTATATATATATATATATATATATATATATATATATACACATACATACACACACACACAAATGTATGTCTTTTTCTTTTTCTCTTCTTCTATCCTCCTTTCCTTATTCTCATTATTTTTCTTCCTTGAACAGTTTCGTACCCTTACACAATGTTCATTGTAGATTTTGGAATACATACATAATTTTTCAATTTCTTGCATTAGGGAGACAATATGGTATTTACACATGTGAGTTTGATTTATTTCACTTATGAGTATGGTCTCAAGTCATGTTCATTTACTTATAAAAGTCTTGATGCAATCTTTACTTCTTTCTTGTATTTTTATACAATCTCTATTGTATAAAATAAAATCTTTATTGTATAAAAATACCACATTTTTTTAATCCATTCCTTGATTGATGGGTACTTTGGCTGTTTCCAAGATTTGGCTATTACAAATTGTGCTGCCATCAACATGGGTGCACATACATCACTTGGGTATGATGTTTTCAATTCTTCTGGAAAAATGCTCAGAAACAGGATATCTAGGTCAAATGGAATCTCTAATCCTAGCTATCTGAGGAGTCCCCACACTGATTTCCACAATGGATGCAACAATCTACACTCCCAACAGCAGTGCAGAAGTATTTCTTTTTCCCCACAACCCCTCCAGCATTTGTTGTTGGTTGATTTCTTAATCTTGGCCATTCTTTCTGGGGTGAGATGGAATCTCAGTGTTGTTTTAAATTCCATTTCTCAAATGGTCAATAACACTGAAAATTTTTTCATATATTTATTTGCCATTATTAGTATTTATTCCTCTGATAAGTGTGTACTCATCTCAGATGTCCATTTTTTGATTGGTCTTTGAATTTGGGAGTTCTGATTTTTTTAATTCTTTATATATTTTAGTTAGAAGTCCTTTGTCTGACGGACAGATGGCTAAGATATTTTTCCAAATATGGGGTTTTCTTTTCACTCTGTTGGAGATTTCCCTTGACATGCAAAAATTTTTTAATAATATGAGATCCCAATTGTTAATTCTGGGAAGTGTTTCCCATGCAGTTTGATTTTTATTCATGAACTATCTGCATATACCTATATCATCAAGATTTTTACCTACCTTGTCTTATAGTACATCTATGCTTTTCTGTTTTAATATTTAGATCTTTGATTCATTTTCACTTTAATGTAGTGTTTAGTGATAGATATAGGTCTTATTTTAATTTATGGCATATGGAAAGCCAGTTTTTTTTTAGCACCACTTATTAAAGAGGCTATCCTTCTTTCAGTGAACATATTTGGTCCCTTTTTCAAAGATGAGATAGCTGAGTGTGTTTATAGCTGTGGCTGTATCTTCCAGTCTATTCTACCAATGTTCAGAACTGTTTTTATTCCAGTACCATGCTGATTTTTATCACAGTAGCTTTGTAGTATAATTTGAAATCAGGGATAGTGGTGCTTGCTGTTTTGCCTTTGTTGCCCAGAATTGCCTTTACTATTCTAGGTCTCTTCTGGTTACAGATGAATTTTAGGGATGATTTCTCTAGAACTTTGAGGTATTCAAATGGTATTTTGATTGAAGTTGCATTAAATCTGTATAACAATTTTGGGAGAATGGCCATTTTTACAGTGTTTGTTCTTTCTATCCATGAATAGGGGATGTTTTTCCATTTTCTGAAAACCTCTTCAATTTCCTTTATCAGAGTACTGAAATTTTCAATGTATAGAAATGTATTTCTTTTCAAATGTTCAAAGGAACTTTTACTTCCTTTGTTAAATTAATTCCTAAATATTTCATTTTGGGGGATGCTACAGTGAAGGGTGTGGTTTCCCTTTTCTTTCAGTGAGTTTGTTGTTTGTATACAGGAATACTACTAATTTTTCAGTGTTGAACTTGTCCCCAGCTACATTACTGCATTTGGTTATTACATCTAGAACTCATTCAATGGAGTTTTGGTGGTCTTCTATGTAGAGTATCATGTCATCTGCAAATAATATTAATTTAACTTCCTCCATTCCTATCCTTTTCCTTTTATTTTTCTCTCTTGCTTAATTGCTCTGGCTAATATTTCCAAGACCATATTGAGTAAGAGTGGTGAGTAATAGACATGCTTGTCTTGTTCCTGATTTTAAGTTGAAAGTTTTCAGTTTTTGTCCATTTAGAATAAAACAAAAAAGCAATAGAGGCAAACAAACAACAAGAAACCAAACACAATGGCAGTATAGGTATACAACAGTCATCAATATTATTTACTAAGCACCTACTATATCCCAGGCACTGTGTTCTGCATCCCTCATGCATTTTTCTAGTTGTTTTTATTCACTTATTAAATAAGGAGACACTGAGGATCAGAACAAACAGAACAAATGCTAAGTTCAGCAGCCTGTGCAGGAACAGACGACTTCTGTCCTTTACCCTTCCACTTTTTTGTTTTGATTGGGTTTTTTTTTCAAATCCACTTTATTCATAGATAAAAAGAAAGAAGAAGAAGAAGAAGAAGAAGAAGAAGAAGAAGAAGAAGAAGAAGAAGAAGAAGAAGAAGAAGAAGAAGAAACACTACAAAAAAATTGTGAAGTATATCAATCAGGGTAACAATGGTACATACATATTCTATTTTGCTTGGTTTTAGTCTCTCTAAAATAAAATTTAAGCTGGATGTGGTGGTGCATGCCTGTAATCCCAGCACTCAGGAGGTTGAGCAGGAGGATCACTGTAGCCTGGGCTACAAAGTGAGCTCAAGGCCAACCTGAATGGCATAGCAAGAGCCTGTCTCTAAAACACCTTAAATACATTTTTTAATTTAAAATTTTTTTCAAAAAATTAAATGTTAAATATTTTCAAATTCCAGAAGTTATTTGAATTCATGGATATGGAGGACCAGCTGTCTGGAGTTTCAGCATCACAATATGAAATAGTTCTACAGGAGTATTGACCAACAGTATAAATATCCTTAATACTTCTGAACTATAGGGTTACAAATGGTTAAGATGATAAACTTAGCAATTGTTTTTTCCACAGTAAAGAAGGGAGATCTCATAAGTGAAAAAAAAATTGTGAGTGACAGAAGTCAGATATCAATTGCTGTGTGATTCCCACTCAGCCTGGCTTTCTGACTTACCTTGTAGTATCTTTCTCTAGGATATGTCCCTGCCATTGTTATGTCACCTACCATAGCACATGAGTAGCATGGTCCTAAAATATAATAAAATTTTAAAAAACAAAGAATATTAAATATAACAAGCTAAATATACCAATGAAAATAACACGGGGTTTCAAAACATGATAACAGATTAACAATGGCCACTGCCTTCCCTTTTTAGACATTTCCTCCCCTTTTACTTTCACAATATCTATTGTGCAGTCCCACTGCTCCACTGGCCTGGGAAGAGTTTTAGACAACAACCCTGTGTTATTTTCATTGTTATATTTAGCTTGTTATATTTAATATACTTTGTTTTTTAAAATTTTATATTTGATGGCATGGGCAACTATTTCTTATGCTTTTTTTTTAATTTAAAAGAGAATAAAACAAAAGGGGGCAGTACAGAGCAGATCAGAAGAGGACAACATAGGCAACACAGTACTTTACATTAAGTCAACTGGACATCAACAGTAGCTAACGCCATATCTCTTACTCTGCTATAGTTGAGCATAGTTTCGATTACAATAATATCAAACATAACACAATAGTATAAAGCCATGCATATAGTGAAAGAATTCCAGGGCTTTCTGAACTGAATAACAGAAAATGATCAATCGGTATTATAATATCTCATTTTTGATAAAAAAGAAAAAAAATTGTTTGAACTATCACTCATATTCAAATTCCAATGAGACACAATGTGGTACACAGAACCAATGGTAATAGAACTAAAAAAAGCATGGTAGGACTTCTAAGAAGGATAATATTAAATCAGCAATAGCTGTCATAATGTTTTCTTCAAAACAGCTGTTCATATCATCATGTATGATATAGTCAAACAAAATAGGATAACACCATTCCAACTGATGATTTAAAACATTGAAAGACTTTGAAGCTATGAGATGGGGCCTCATGCTTACATAAAGTCTTATATACTCTTATCAAATCTCATATTAGGGAGATTATATGGTATTTACCCTTGTGAGTTTGGTTTATTTCACTGAAGAGAATGGTCTCAAGTCGTGTCCATTTCTTTATAAATATCTCGATGTGATCATTCTTTATAGCTGAGTAGTACTCCATTGTATAAAAATGCCACAACTTTTTTATCCATTCCTCAGTTGATGGGCACTTAGGTTGTTTCCAAGATCTGGCTATTACAAATTGTGCTGCTATAAACATGGGTGCACATAAATCACTGT
>PVJX010039233.1:0-15649 GCA_004027295.1 Dolichotis patagonum
ACATGGCCCTTTGGAAAAGGACACATATATGATATATATATTTTCCTTATGATAATTTTCTCAGAAAAATAGGAATTTTTGTGTAACACATTTTAATAGCTTTATTGGTATATAACTGATGTTCAATAAATTGCACATATTTAAAGTACATAATCTGGTAAGTTTTCAAACATGTATACTACCCATGAAACACATAACTGAGGTAATGAATATATCTATCATCCCCAAAACTTAACACCATGACCCTCCTTGTTTCTCTTTACCAACCTAACCTACCTGCAGGCAATGACTGATCTACTCTCTGTCACCGCAGATTAGTTAAAATAGATTAATTTTCTAGAACTTAGTGTCACTGGACTTACACAGTATGTAATCTTTTTTTCTTTCACTTACTATAATTATTCTGAGATTTTTCTGCAATCTCCCAATCAATAATTCACTCTTTTTATTGCAGAGTACTATTATACTGTATGGACATACACCAATTTATTCCATTGTGGTTTCTTTTCAATCTCTTAAGAATCCTTTTGGAAAAGAAGATGCTTTAACTTTTATAAAGTTGATTTGTCAATGTTTTCTTTTATGGATTATATTTTTGGTGTGGTGTCTAAAAAACTTTTGCCTATTCGTTTTTACTACCGAGAGCTGAACTCAGGGCTGTGCGTTTGCCATGCATGCGTTTGTGCTGCTGAGCTGTATCTCTGGCTCCTTTGCCTATTCTAAGGTCACAAAACTTTTCCCTTTTATAAGTTTTACAGTGTTCATTTATACAGTTAGGTCAATGGCCTATTTTGAGTAAATTTCTAAATACGGTGCAAGGAATAGATCAAAGTTCATTTTTACATATGGACATTCAATTGTTCCCTCACCATTTGTTAAAAAGATTCAACTTTTCCCACTGAATTTCCTTTGCATTTTTGTTAAAAATCAGTTGATCATATATACAGTCTATTCTATAGTCTATTCCTTGTTAGTTTTAGTAGTTTTTTTGATTTTGTGTACAAATAAATGCAACTTAGATTTTCTACATACATTATCAGGTCACCTGAGAGTAAAGACATTTTAGATTTTCCTTTTAAAAAGCAGGTTCCTTTTCTTTTTCTTGCACTGACTAAAACCCCTAACACAGAATTGAGGGCGGACATTTTGTCTTCTTTTTGATCTTAACAGGAAAACATTCAATCTTTTACTATAAAATGATGTTAGCTATAATTTTTTCATAGATACACTTTTATCAGGATAAGGAATCTCTCTTCTATTATCAGAGTTGATGTTGAAATCTGTCAAATTCTCTCTCTCTTGAGATGATCACAGTTTTCTTTTTCAGTTGGTTAATTTGGTGAACTTGCAGGCTGCAGGCTAGAAACATCAGTGTCTTGTCACGTGGCCCTCTCCACCAGGCAGCTTGCATGTGCAGTACACAGTAAGCCAATGGAAGAGGTCTCCAAGATGGAAATATAACCCTTCTGTAACCTAACACCAGAAGTGAGATCTCATCAAGAAGCAAGTCAGTAAGTACACCCCGTATTTAAGGATATTTTGCAAGAAGGTGACTACCTGGAGCTGGAATCATTGGAGAATATTTTATAGGCTGCCTATCTTATTATCTTTCTAATATTTCACCTCTCCAACTCCTTATAATTGGATAATTGTAACGTCTTTGGTTAGAGGTTGGTCAGTGCTATGGATTTTCACAAAGGGTCAGCTTTTGATTTCACCGATTTTTTCCTATTCTGTTTTTGTTTGCTATTTTATCACTTTCCATTGAATTCATTTCTTTACCATTTCTTTTCTTCTACTTCAGGGCTCATGTGCTCTTTTTCCATCTTTTTATATGATGGAGAGAAAAGCCATTGATTTGAACTTTTTTTTTTTCCCAATATGGAGTTTTATGTTATAAATTTCCCCTGTAAGTCCAAAACACATTCTTGGTTCCCTTTCTATTTCTCTAACTTGAACTAAAGTGTTCTATTTAGTTTCTGAATATTTTAGGATTTTCCACAGGTCTTTCTGCTATTGATTTCTAATTTAATTCTATTGTGTTAAGAGTACATGTATTATGAGATTTGAATCTTTGAATTAATTTTTTGAGACAGGGTCTTGCTATGTGGTTCAGGCTGGCCTTGAACTGACTATGTAGCCCTGGATAGCCCTGAAGAATTCTTTTAAATTTAACGAAACCTTTTCTATGGCCCAGAATATGATCTATCTTGGTAAATGTTTCATGTGTACTTGAAAATTATGTGTGGTCTGCTGTTATTGGGAGGTCAAATTGGTTGATAGTGTTGTTCAAATTTCCCATATCTTTATTGATTTTCTGATATATACTACTAAAAGTTGTAAAATTTTTATAAAAAAATGCAATATCTGCAACTGAACTTAAACATCATTGTACTATTTTTATTAAAATTTTTTCTTCCTCTGGCACATGCCTGTATATTCATATGTGTATGTGTGTACACACATACAAGTTTTAGAGATCACAGAATTGAAATATATGAATGTGATGCTGCATAATTGGGCAAATTTTATTATTCAATAAAGCAATTTTCAAAATGGGTTATTTTATCTTTCCTGTCTGACCTTACATCCTACTTTGTTCCAATGCATTTTTATTCATTGTTTCTTATTATTTTATTCTTTATGCCAAATAATTCTCCTACTGCAAACAAAATAGGCAAAAAGATCTTTAATAGAATACAGGTTTCTAATTTCTAATTAGTGCTATTTACAGGTTTTTATTTTAAAACAATATATAAATGATAAACCTGCATTCTACAGAACTGTAAAAATAATGGCTTAGAAAATATTTATGAGATGGGTCATAATACTCAAAACATTTAACTTTGTAATAAGAATACTGATAAAATAATAATCATCCAAATTAAAATATTAGTTAGTGTTCAATAAATGTCCATACCATTTGTATCTAGGATCACAGGCAATTTCTATAACTTTAATCTCAAGATGTAGGTCAGCATTTATCTCTAATAGATAACACTGTCATCAAAATTAAAAGCATGCTCTGAATCTGTACTTTCTTCAAAAATCAATTAAAGTTTTAAAACATAAGGCTAATGTCTCCTTTGCTTCTTCACATACTGCTGCTTCATGGTCACGGAAGATGTGATTCTTGAAGTCATTAAATGGGCTGCTATAGTACTATATTCTTGGCCTAAGGATTCATTTTTTAGCTAGGAGAAAGCTTGCCCTTGAATACTTTAAATTACTGACTTTCTTGAGGATTTCCTTACATGTGAAGCAATGACATGCTTTTTAATTTGCCAGTAGAGTATTAATTTGCATTATAGAAATGTGTTACAACTGAAATGTCTGTTTCATATTTCTTTAACCTCAAAAAGCATGATTCTTTCTCCCCTAGTTATTTTCTTGACAGTATCCACCACAGGGATTTAAATTCCTCCAAGGATCACTGAATATATATTCACTGTACCTATTTTATTTCAGAGTCTGTTCTAAATTCTGGAGGTCCAGTGGTGAGCACAAGCCAGGATTCCATTCTCAAAGACTTTCCATTCTGATTGTGGATACTGACAAAAACAAGCAATTCAATACATTCAGTATATCAAGTAATTATACTCATTACAAAGAGAATAAAACCGAGAAATGTGGTAAAACAGAGAAATGAGACAAGGGGCTGACAGGCCATAGGGTAGAGAGGCCACTTTAGGAGGACGGTCGGAGAAGACTTTTCTGAAGAGCTAACACCAGAGCCTAAGCTTACACAGTGAGAAAGAACTGGTGGTGGAGGACTGCCACGCAGATGGAACAGCAAGGGGACAGGGGGCACAAAGGCCTTGAGATGAAGGTAAGCTTGGTCTGCTTGAGGAATAGAACCAAAAGTGGCTAGGGCAGCCTAGGAAATACAGTAAGGACAAGTGCCACATGCCGCTGCTATATTGAGGTGGACCCAGCCATACAAGTCACTGTTGGTTAACAATTCCTTGTCCTTAATGTCTAAAATGACAAATAGCATCCAAAACGCCTGCTAGACAAACATAACTCATCAACCCTCAGCTGAGTCCCAATCCACAAGCAATGGAGCCCAGCACACTTGATCAGCAGGAGGTGGAAGGCTGAAGAGGGCCAGCATGAGTCTGGCCTCTCTGGAAGAGTAGATGAATTCTGAGAATGGGCTCCAACTAGAAGTCACCATCGGCTAGGGAGAGAGGGCGGGAGTGTGGCTTCCCAGGAGGCAGCTGGGCAAACAGGGCAGAATGAAGGTACAGGGTGGGGTGGAAGAGATGTGATGGGCTCTGAGAGAAGAGTCAAAATGTACCATAGACAAGATTTTGTAAGCATGCACCACTTTACTTCTTTGCCTACCATAGGAACCCCAGATACCTACCCTGAGAAGCCCATTGACTCCCCAGCCCACCAAAACCATCCCGCAGAACAGCCAGGCAGGAAAGCTTCACTGGTTTTAATGGGAACCTTAACCCATTCAGACCGATTCCACTGTGCTGTCCACAAACTGCTTTGTTATTTTGGACATGTCTTCTACATAGTCTCATTTTTCATATAAATATCTCATCTTCTCAAGAACACTGTATTTTCCTTTATGGGGAGAGACTTTTCATTCTCTTCACTGGAAGAGAGCACAATATTGGGCTATATCTTTCTCTTTCTTAGAAGGAACCATATGACAAGGCCAGCATTTCAGAGGGACCTGTACACATAGCTCCATGGTGCAGGGGAAGGCCAGCTTGGCTGATACTGGCTAACTGCTTGGGGCCCTGAAATGATGCTAACACTTCAGGCTATGGGACAGGGGAAACTGGGCATGGGGCTGCTTACCTGTTCTTCCTACAGCGAAGTGTGAAGGCAAGAAAGAAGAGCATCAAAAGTAATCCACAGCTGAGGAAAGTCCAAACAATGCCCAAGAGGGCAGGAGATAATGAAGAGATGGTATTGCTGCCGTCCTGGGAAGAGGGCTGGAGCCAGAATAAAGAGAAGCTGTTAGAAATAAAGGATCTTCCACAGGTCAACACCAAAGCTGAAAAATACATATCGTACATGGGCAATTCTTTCTCTTTCTCCTCTCCCTACTCCCACCCCCTCCAGCAGGTACATCTGAGCACTTCCAATGCCCATGGCTACTCACTTACAATTGTTGTCCTGCAGAGATCATGAAGGGGACTCCGATCCAGCTCCTGGCTGGGAAAACTGTCACAAAATTCAGAGCAGTTTATTTCAGATTCCATGTCGCCACATGCTTTCTTGGTAGCACTTATTCAATCTTGGTTACTCATCAGTAGGGCTGTAGACCCAAATCCTTCCTTCAGGGATCCCATTGCGGGGCTGGCTCTTGGCCCAGAATCTGGGATAGATAAGCAATTCAGGAAAAAGCAAAGGGTTAGGTCATTAGGCTTCTTCATCAGCCATACTCTAACATCAGACATCCTTCAACTGGTCCCCTGCTGCCCATTGTACCATGTTAGTCAAGGTGGGCATCTTAGCAACCAGTAGGTGACACCAAGTAACAATTTTGGCTTACCACCAGAGGGCAGTCACTGCTTCACGTAGTCTTACTCTGGGCCTTGAAGCAATTAGACTTATTACTCTTGTTAACAAGCAGTATCAATCAATCTCTCTCTCTCACTCTCACACACACACACCGATTTAAAATATTTTGTTTCCATTTTATTTAGTTATATTTATCATATATAGTTATATACATGTATTATAAATGTAATTTTTAAATATTTTAAACCATTATAATAAAAAACTTTAAAAACAAAGATAAAGCACATCTAATAATTTCTAAGTAAAAATCTCTACATTCTCTATTGACACCCTTTTTATGGCCAAGCACTGTAAGAACTTTACTTGTGGCTTATAAGGTACACCTTTCTGTTTCCCCTTTTGGGGATTCCCTGCCCTTCCAAATCTTTCCATGTAGCTCTTGGTTTATACTCTGTTTGATCCTGGCTGTCTCCATGAACAGTCTGTTGGCCTTTAGCCCTGTCCTCTTAGCCTGCAGAAGGACATTCTGTGTCCAGTCATCTGTGATTGCCCAAAGATCATGCTTGCTTTTTAAAAAACTGTTGGACTCAGAGAGGAGAGCCAGGATACTTGGGCAATGATAGGGAAGCTGTAGACATTTCTGCTGACTGAGTGGCTGAGGATGGTGTTCTCTCAGTAGATTCTTGCAATATGGATGCACGATCTAAAAAGAAGCCTAAGTTTGCAGAGCAAAGTAAAAAAGATTCAATTTAGTACTAGTAGAAAAGGTGGACATACACTTTATTCTTTAAAGCAATCACCCCTTGACAGAGAAAACAGATTTAAAATTTTACTGAGGAAATTTAAGGGGATGCTACTGCTGTTCTGTGTTTTGGAAACAGCTTAGAATAGTATTCTTTGATTGTGGAGGACTGGAGAAAAATATTAATTACTATGATTTCAATAGCCATTGAACACAGGGTCCATATTTAAGCCAGAACAATAGTGACAGGTGTAGAATGCCATCTTTGGGCTGTGTGTTTAGGCATAAACAATGTGGCACCAGGTGCTACCCATTCACCAGCTTCTAATATGTTCCTGAATTATTTATCAGGCTCAGTACAATGAAATCCCAAGAGAACTAAAATCCACTATCTCTCATTAAGACATTTAAATTCTTGTGCAGTCTGGTCAGATTACTGAATGCAAAATGAAGAATCAAATATAAAAGCCTGATTCTCTGCATTCTAATTTAGTTTGTGTTTAACTGCTGAAAGACTTTCTTTTTCTTTCTGTATTTTAAAGTTAGACATTCCCTATTGAGCCTTTTAGCACAGAAAAATACCATCAGTCACAGAGAGAACTACATTGGATGATGGATGGAGAGTTTTCTATATTGTCCTTTTAATTTTATTAGCAAATTAAGTACACTTATATTTGAACCTGATTAAGTGCATGTATATGCATCTTTACATTATTTGAGAGATATGTATGTGCATATATATGGATATGAATAAAGTCTCACTTTGTTCTCACTACTGCTGTGTTGCATAAGATAAAAAAACACTGTTCTTCATTTTCAAGTAAGGAAACTGAAGTGCACAGAGGTGGACAACTGCGTGCTTCAAGTGTGCAAGGGCAAGATTTGCATATGGGAGTTTGTGTTCCAAGGTCAGTGTCTTCCCAGAATGCATACACTCTACACAGGGAAGAGACTATGGACTGGCCTCTCTCAAGAAGGTGCCGCTGTACCCTGGTCTGCTGGGTGTGGTTTCCAGCTGCTTTTCTCTGATTCCCTGAAATGTGGCACATCATAGTGCCTCAAATAAGGCAGTTTTGCATCACGAGGGGGACATCTGGCAAAATTTGCAGACATCTGTAGTTAGCAAAACTACATCTAGTAAGCAGAGACCAGAGATTATGTTAAACATCAGCCATTAATGGAATGATAAAGAAAACAAAGTATTATTCAACCTCAAATCTCAATGTGCTCAGGCTGAGAATCCGTGGTTAACACTGTGAGTCTCAGAAGGGCTGATAGACTTAAGCCAAATCATCTGTGAGAGACTGTGAACATGATGGGGTTGTTTATCTGGATACAAAGGCCTGGGAGGGCAACTCTGATTTAGGATAAATTCCTGAGCACATGTAAATGTTCTCTTAGAAGGACTAAACTCATTGGCATGGAACTTTGACTATGAGGCTCCTCCGTTCAGTCCATGGATATTGAGTGGAAGAATTTTATAGACCATATTAATCTCTCATATGAGGCAAGCATACAACTCCAAAGCTGGCACACATTTGCAGAGGTTCGGACATGAGGAGCTAGTGCCCAATGAGAGTTCACTTATTGAGGAGACATAGTTATGTATCCAGAAGGCTGGGGCAGGAAGATCACAATAAATTTATGGCTAGCCAGGCTATGTAATGAATTCAAGGGCAGCCTGGATTACATAGTAAAACCCTGTCCAAAAAAAGAAAAAGAAAGAAAGAAAGAAAGAGAGAGGGAGATGAAATAGTTGGTTTCACAAAATGTTGACTGACTGGGGAATAATGGGGAATAGTCAGAAAGGGTAACAGTGAGGAACAGGACCACAAGATAGACTTGAAATGCACGGGTCAGGAAACAAGGTCTGCCAGGGACCCCTTGAAGAAATCTTCCCCTGTGAGGTGAACTGACTGTTACAGATAATAGCAGACCTAAAGTCAAGCATGGTAGTACTTGGATTTTATCTGACATAGAACACAGGTGTGATAGTTAACGGATATGTCAATTTGAGTAAAAACACCCGTTTAAATTAGATTAGCATAGTTCTGGGTGTGGCTGAAGGGATTTATTGAAAATTTTCTGGGATTTACGGGTGTGAAGGTCAGCAGCCTAATGGTATAAATGGTATAAGTGGGAAACAAAGAATGAAGGCTCACTTGATTCTTTGAAGGGGCTCTAGTCTTCACCTTTAGCTTGAACACTGTCTCCTGGATTCCAGCGCAGACCCCTCAACCTTCCGTCACAGACCCTCAGTCTCCTGACATGGGCTCACACAGGACACGATGGTGAGCTCAGGCCCTCAGCTGGACCCTTTGGAGCTTCAGCACCCAGACAGCCTTTTTGCGTTTCCTTACCCGACTTTGCAGGCAGCCACTGTAAGCCAATCTTGTAAATTATATATTTGTATATTTTGCATTGAGTCTGTTTCTCTAGTAAGCACTGATTAATATAGCAGTGGCTCTAGAGAAACAGAATTGTAAAGATGAAATACATCGAAGACTTTAGTGGCTCCTGGAATCAGCTCTCTAACTTGATGAGACATAAAGATGGTAAGGTCTCTCCTGCTCCTGTGGGGAATACTGACAGTCCTTGGTGTGAACTTTTTACAGTGATGCGCAGTGTAGATCCATTTGATCATCCTAATTCACCACTCATAAGATGTAAGGAATTTAGCAACTCCATAGAAGAAACTTGTTGAATTTTTTTGCCAAAGTGAGAAATACAGTGATGCTTGCTGGCTGCTGTTAGCATCTCAAGACAAACTAGAGAAGGAAAACGAAGAACTGGAAACATCCATAAGAAATCTAAAGTCTTCTAACTGTGAGGGCAGATTAATAAAGGAAAATAAGGAACTCAAAGATTCAAATTTCCAAATCCAAATACACATAAAAAAGTAAGTTTCTTAAGTATGTCCTGAAAGAGAATCCCCTCTCCTTTAGCAATAGGGCAGACAGAGACTGCAGAAACTCAAACATAGGCTCATAATTTGATTAGCTGAAATGTAGCTTAAGTTTAATGTTCCACCTCGCAGGGTATCTGAAGTAAAGGTGAGTACACTGATTGGAAAAGAATGAGGTCCTGTAAACTGGGATGGAGATGTTTGGGAGGATCCTAACTGGATGGAGGGTACTGAGCTCCTGGATGCCAATGAGATTATTTTGCCAGAGGGAGAGATTTCCCCACCCACAGTGGCAGAAGCTTCCTTTAGTATACCCGAGGAAACTAACACTGTGCTGACCCAGCAGGATAAGGCTGACCCTCTTCAGGACCCACACTCACCACCCACTCTTATCTCTAGGCCCATAACCAGGTCAAATTGCAGAAGGTTCCTAATAGTAAGGTATGTAATGTGAGCCATGAGGAGGTCTGCTATTCTCCCAAAGAACTTCTTTTGGCGTTTTCTAACTTTTATAAGTGCAGGTTGGATGAGCAAGTATGGGAATGGTCTTTACAGATGTGGAATAATGGTGGCTAAAAATTTATACCTAGATAAGGTTGAGTTTGTTGATGTGGGCTAGTTAAACTGAGATTCTGAATTTAGTGTTGCAGCCTGTGGAGTAAAAACAGGTGTTAATAGTTTATTTGGCTGGGTGGCAGAAGAATGGATCAAAAGATGGCCCATTGTGAATGAGTTACCAGATACCTGAGATTCTGTGCTGTATCGTTGATGAGGGGATTCAGAGGCTTAGGGCAATGGGAGTCCTGGAGTGGATTTGTCATGTTAAATCGAATTCAGAAAAAGCACCCTTCATTACACTTTGAGAAACAAACTCATGAGGGGAGCACTGGGGTCCCTAAGAGCTCTGTCATTGCTCTTCTCCGTGTGCCAGACCTTACAGTGGGGGCCACAGTTACTCAGCTGGGAAACTTAAGGGCAATGGGTTAAACTGGATACTGGAGTAGCAGGGATCACTTGGTAGCACTTAACCCCCCAAAGCAAGGTGCACACACTTCTCACAATGGACAGCAGAAGGAGAACAATAATTAGAATGGTCTGACATGTACAGACCTATGGCATTGATTAACCATGATGTTCCCAAAAGTGAAATACACAGCAAGCCTACAAAATTTTTACATTTACATACTGCAATTCAAAAAAAATTAAAGGCAACTGAACAGACACCTGCTTCAATTTGTTCTAACAGGGAATCACAGCTCCTCCATCAGTTTCCAGATCTGTGCCAGTTTACAGACTCAGAACCTCTTGAATGCAGGGGAGGCCAGGTCTCCTGGATGAAAGACCCTGGTGCACTACCAAAAATACATACACTCAGTCTTTCTCCCACCTTTCTCCAAAGGAGCCTACAGGTTTTTTTGGGGGGGGACCTACAGTTTTTATAAGAGTAACTGTACAATGGGGGAAGAGAAATGATCACACATATTTTGGGAACTACTGAACACTGGTTATGTACTAACATTTATTCCAGGGGATCCAAAACACCACTGGGGCCCTTTAAGAGTAGGGGGCTTATGGAGATCAGGTGACCAATGGAATTTTAGCAAAGGTCTGACTCACCATTGGTCCAGTAGGTCCTTGAATCCATTCTGCAATCATTTCCCCGGTTCCATAATGCATAACTGGGATAGACATACAATGGTACCTCAGTTCACAAACACTTCTGTATGCAAACAGAAGTGTTTGGCAACATTTTGTTTTTGTTTGCAAATTCTGCATGAGGTAACAAACATGACCATGATCATCTTTCCCACCCAAACAGAAATGTGGCTATCTTTTCCAAAATCAGAGAACAAATTAAGTTCATGAATTGAAGTACCACTGTATTTAGGACCTGGCAGAATCCTCATATTAGTTCTTTAACCTTTATTATGAGGGATATAATAGTTGGAAAGGCCAAATAGAAGCCATTAGAGTTGACTTTACTTGGTAAAATAGTAAGGCAAAACAGTATTGCATCCTTGGAGGCATTGTAGAGATTACTGCCACTATCAAGGACTTGGAAGGATGCAGGGACGGTGGTTCCTATTCCATCTTCATTTAATTCTCACATCTGGACTGTACAGAAGATAGATGGGTCTTGAACAATGGTGGTAGATTACTGAAAACTGAATCAAGTGGGGATGCAGATTGCACTAGCTGTACTAGATGTGGTGTCCTTCCTTGAGCAGATTAAATGGAAATGGTATACACTAGATCAAGCCGCAGCTGACAGAGAGGAAACAAGTATGTTATAATAAGAAACCACCCAGATGCCCATGGCACCGACTTCTGCTGTTCTGCCTTCTGTTTTCCAGAACACACCTATGGCCTCATGGGATGCACCATATGATCAGCTGTTAGAGGATGAGAAGGCTGGGGCCGGCACTTGCTATGCAGCTACTGACTTGGCAGATGACTTCTCTATACCTATGCGTAAAGCCCACCAACAACAACTTGCTTTCAACTGGCAAGACCAGCAGTATACACTCACTCTCCTATTTCAGGGTTATATTAACTCTCCAGCCCTCTACCACAACTTAGTTCACAGGAATCTTGATTGTCTTTCTCTCCCACAAGGTATCATACTGATCCATTACATTGATGATGTTATGCTGTTGGACCAAGTGAGCAGGAGGTGGTAACCACTCTGGATTTGTTAGTTAAACATTTGAGAGACAGAGGATGGGATGTAATTCCAACTAAAACTCAAGATCCTTACACCTCAGTGAAATTTCTAGGAGTCCAGTGGTTTGGGGCATGTAGAAATGTCCCTTCTAAGGTAAAAGATAAGTGTCGCATTTGGCTTCCCATAAAACCAAAAATGAGGCACAATACCTAGTGGGCCTGTTTGGATTTTGGATGCAACACATTCCTCACCTATCTGTTTTACTCTGGCCCATTTACTTAGTGATTTGGAAAACTGCTAGTTTTGAGCAAGGCTCAAAACAAGAGAAGTCTCTGCAACAGGTCCAGGCTGCTATGCAGACTTTTCTGATACAGGGGTCATATGATCCAGCACATCCAATGGTACTTGAGGTGTCTGTGGCAGGTAGGGATGCTGTTTAAAGTCTCTAGCAGGCTCCTGTAGGTGAAATGCAGCAGAAAACTTTAGGATTTTAAAACAAGGCTCTGCCATTTTCTGTAGACTACTCTGCCTTTGAAAAACAGTTCTTGGCCTGCTACTGGCCCTTAGTGGAAACTGAATGCCCGAGCATGGAACACCAGACCACACAACCTGAGTTGTACATCATGAGCTGGATATTATCTGATCCACTGAGTCATCAGGTTGGACATGAACAGCAACAATTCTATCATTAAATGGGAATGGCATGTACATGATCAAGCCAGAGCAGATCCAGAGTAAATTACATGAAAAAGTTGTCCAAATGCCCACAGTTCCTGCTGTATTGCCTTCTATTTCCCCCATGCACCTGTGGCCTCATGGGTTGTACCATATGAACAGCTGTTAGAAGAAGAAAAGGCAAGTGCCCAGTTTGTGGATAGTTCTGCACATTACCCAGGCACCACCTACAAGTGGACACATACAGCATTATAACCCCTTTCCAGGACATCCCTGAAGGACAGAGGTGAAGGGGAATCTTCACAGTGCATGAAACTTCAGGCAGTGCACCTGTGGTACATTTTGTCTAGAAAGGAAAAATGATAAGACGTGCAACTGTATACTGATTCAGGGGGTATAGCCAGTGGTCTGGTTGCATAGTCAGGAACCTGGATGCTGTAGCCAATAGTCTGGCTGGATAATCAGCGTGTGAATAGAAAATTGTTGACAAAGATACTTGTGGAGGAGGTACATGGATAGACATCTCTATATGGGCAAGAGATGTAAAAATAAATAAATGGGGGAAAAAAACCCAACCACTTTGTATCTCATGTAATTGCTCACCAAAAAGTGACCTTAGTAGAAGAGAACTTTAACAACTAAGTGGATAGGATGATCTGTTCTGTAGACAGCAATTAACCTCTTTTTTTCAAGCCACCTCTGTCATTGACCAGTGGCTTTTGAACAGAGTGGCCATCGTGTCAGGGATGGAGATTATGTATGGGCTCAGCAACGTGGACTCTCACTCACCAAGGGTTATCTGACTACAGCCACTGCTGAGTGTACAATATTCCAGCAGCAGAAACTAATATTGAGTCCCCATTTTCTCCCATATCTTGCCTTTGCTCCTACAAAATATCTTCTGGAAACTCTTGATTTTAACCCTTCAACTCAACTAAAAGTACTCCAATAGAATCAGACATCACATCAACCTTTTCATCTATCACTGTTCCCCTCTTCAAGCTCCCCCCTAGTGTCCAACACTCCTCATCAAACCACCCCCATTCTCTGCACCCCATTTCACTTACTTCACTGCAGAACACCACAAATAATAGACTGTCATAGTGTGCATAGGGACTACACAAAGGGGGTGAGTGTAACTGCGAGTAGTATCATATAGAAGTGTTGTAGGACTGCATCTGTGGATGCTGTTATAACCAGAAGTAATTAATTTGGCAAATCACAGGAACAGAGTTGCAATCATTTAAAGCAAATAACAGAGTAAGTATTAGCACTGGACATATAACACTGAAAATTATTTATGAGAGGCAACATACTATTAAAAATCTCCATTCAAGTGGCTAACTTTCCTCATTTCTCTAGCCCCAACCTGCAGTAACTTTAAAAAGAGGGAAAAAAGAGGCAAGTATAGAGAGACAGACAGACAGACAGACAGACACACACACACACACACACACACACGCACATGCAAGGAAACAAAAGATCTCTGAACCATCCTCAACTCTAAAGGCAGGACATAGGGATACAAAAGGAAAAGAAAACAAATATAGTGGTACCCTTGTTCACAAACTTAGTATGTTCTATAGCTCTGGAAAAGTTTGTCACCTTCATGTTCATGCAGGAAAGATGGCTGCATTTGTGTTCACCACATGATGCAGAGTTCACAAACAAAAACAGAATTTTGCTAAATGTTTCTGTTAGCAAACCAAATTGTTCACAACCAAAAATGGTCACAAACTGAGGTACTACTGTATCAGCTGGCAGAAATCTATGAAAGATCATAGAAAGGATGAAGAAAATAGATGAGTTCAAAGAGGAAATGAACATTTAATAGGCCCTTGGTGAATTTTGGAGAAGTAGATGAAAAAGTGCAGGTGCTAACCAAAATAGTTAAAAAATCTGAATGACAGATTCAACAAGGATATTCAATCCTTGAAAAGACATCAGACAGAAATATTTAAAATAAAAAAAATGTATAGAATTCATGCACCACAGGAATGACCAATGTAAAGACAGAGTGTCTGATATTGAGAACAAAATAGTGATACAGAGTTCAAAAGTCAAAAGTAAATTAAGAGAACAATCGAAGACCACTCAGCAGATACTAGGTGACAATAAAACCAATCTAAGGTTAACAGGAGTTAGAAAAAAACTGTAAGCACAGATGAATTTAATGACATATTTACAGAAATCATAGGAGAAAATTTACCAAATATAAGAGTTTAAAAGTAAGCAAGTAAAGCATCACAAGTAAGTGACGCTTATAGAACACCAATAAATATGATGGAAGGAAAGCTCACCAAACCATACCCTTATTACAATATCAGATATACAGCCAAACAAACAATGCCCCCAAACCCCAGAATTTTAAAAGAACCCAGAGAAAAATAAAAATTGCATATAAAAGGTAAATGAATTAGAATCACAGTGGACCTCTTGACGCAAATCCTAAGGTCAGAAGAGCTTCAAGTAAAGTATTTCAAGCTCTAACAGCAAATAACTTCTAACCCAGATTAATTTATCCAGCAAAGCTATCCTTCAACATAGATGAAGAAGTAAGGTATTTCCATGTAAAAAACCAGTTAAGAAGATATATGAGTGCTAAACAAGCATTGACGGAAATACTTAAGAATATTCTCAAGGTTGGACATGGTGGCATACAACTGCAATCCCAGCACTTGAGAGACTGATGCAGGAGTTTGATGCCTTGAGTTTGAAGCCAGCTGACCTACAAGATAAGGCCAAGGCCAGCCTGGACTACATAGCAAAACTCTGTCTCAAAAAAAAAAAAAAAAGCAGCAAACAAAGAAGCAAAAAGAATATTCTTGACAGAAATAAAAATCAGATGCAGTCAAAAGTACAGAAGAAGCTAGTGAAGTCAATGGACAAACAGTAACAAAAAGCATCAGGAAAACAAAAAAAAAGGATACACCAACAGATAAAGAAGGAAATGACAGTAAGTAACCAACATATCTCTGTAATAGCTCTCAGTGCTAATGGCCTCAGTTCCTCAATTAAAAGTCAGATATATTAGATCAAAAAACAGAATTCAACAGTCTGTTGTATTCAAGAAAATAACGGGCTGGGAGTTTAGCTCAGGGGCATAAATGCCTGTCTGGCAAGTGCAAGGTTGTGAGTTCGATCCCTGTACAAAAAAAAAAAAAAAAAAAAAAAA
>PVJX010039234.1:0-15875 GCA_004027295.1 Dolichotis patagonum
GCTCGGCGAGGGGAATAACCAGCTGAAGCCACTTCCTTATGGAGTTAGGGCTGTCCTGCCCAAATCCAACATGTCGTCCAGTCGGTTTCCCCTTTCCCGTGGAAGGGTCTTATTCTCATCACTCACCGTGTCCCGGAGAACTGCTGGACTGCCGACCTCCAACTTCAGTGCGGCTGAGGTGGGAATTCACGGTGCCTCTGGGTGGGTCATGTGCAGTGCCGGTCCCGGCGAGCTGCACGCCGGGCTGTTCAGCTCCATGCTGTTCAGCTCCGGGCTCCGGCGGCTCAAGCCAGTTGCTTTGGCGCGGATTGCTTGTTCAGGTGGGTCGGAATTCAGGTGTCTCGAGGCGGGTGCCGTGCTCGCCGATCTTATCTTCACTAATAGTAGCCCCAGGACCTCTTATTCGAGTGGGTTTTTGAGCTTTAGTTTCTTTCTGTGTTGTGAGAGTCTATCTCTCTCTGTTTGGGTCTCTCCAGGGTGTTTTATTCTGGCATTTGAGCTGTCTCTTTCAGAGAGGGTCTCTCTCCTGCTACCTACCAGTCCGCCATCTTGTCTCTTCCTTTCTCTGTGTCTTAAGGGTAGCTTTTCTAGGTACAGTATTCTTGGATGACAGTTTTTCCTTCAGCACTCTAAATATGTCATCACACTTTCTCCTGGGCTCTGTGTTTCTGTTGCTAGTGTTATTGGAAGTCTTTCATGCATGTTTTGTTTTGTTTCTCTTTCTACTTCCAGGATCCTCTGTCTTTGATTTTTTGATAGATTATTTGTTGGTATCATCTTGTTTGGACTGAATTATTTTATTTTTATTTTTAAATTTTTATTAATTTGAAGGTAGTAAAATACAGTAGAACAGGATGGAATAAAGCCAATTGAGACGGTGTAGTAAAATTCATACAGAACTTCACAGCAGGTTACTGGGATGACAGTAATAGGTACCATAGTATATCTCGTTATCATTACAATAGTTGTTCTTTCAATCAGGTATAGCAACATCAAAGGAAATGCAGAATATTATAGAACTTATCAAAACAGAATATTGAATAGAGCAATACCATTAATCAGGACAAAAATGTTTGCCTTCAAAGAGATGGTAGAAGGAAATCCCCCTTAATTACTATATTACATATGGTCATCCTCCCAAGAGATGCTCAGATCCCTGGCTCCCACTTGCTAATGGGGGGGAAGTGTTTGATTCTCAGCCTGAGCACTGGGAGAGTCATAGCCACTTACCAGGGCGGTGAGCTGCTTGCTCGGTTTCCCAGCGCCCTAAGTTCCAACATGGCGTGGATCTCAGGAGATACTGCTGGTTCTCGCCCTGGGGTGGCCGCAGCTTGCCAGACCACAGCCACTTACCAGGGTGGCAGGCTGGTTGCTCTGTTTCCCAGCCTTGGACTGAATTTGATTAGAGGTCTTTAACCTTGTTGTACCTGGATATTAGTGTTTTCCCAGATTTGAAAAGCTTTTTGCTATTGATTCTTTAAATAATCTTATTTCTTTAAGCCATATTTCTTCACCTTCTTGAAGTCCCATAATGCAAATATTTGTCCTTTTGATCCTGCCCCATAAATCCTATAAGCATTCTTTATTTCTTTTCATTCTTTTTTCTCTTTTGACTCTATTTTCAAATAACCTATTTTTGAGTACAGATTCTTTCTTCTGATTGGTCACTTCTGTTTTTAGCACTGTCTTTTGCATTTTAAAGTTTCATTCATTGTACTTTTTTAGTTCCACAATTTGTTTTACTTTTAAAAATAATGTCAGCCTATTTAAATTTCTTAGTTGATTGTTTGTTATCTTTCCAAGTATTTCTCTGTATTTTCTTGAAGCTTATTAAGCTTAGGAATCTTAAAACAATTAACTTGAATTCTTTGTCAGGTAGCTCATGAGTGCCCTTTTCTTTAGATTTAGTTATTGGCACATTATCTCATACCCTTGAGGGTATAATATTTCCCTAATTTGTCTTGATTCTGTGGCCATATTTTATTGCCTTTATATATGAACAAGTAGGAATATAGTCCATTGTTTGTAAATGTGTCTTGTCTGGTAAAGCCCATCACCAGTAGGCCCATCCAGGATTCTGAGAGTTTAGTGTGGGCCATGGATGGACTTCCTGTTAGAGCTCGGGCTGGTACCTGGGTCTGCAGAGCTGGACCTGTGGCTTGAGTCCATGAGTGCAGGGTTAGAGCTGTTTCTGTGAGGGACAGCCTGAGCCAGGGTACAGAGGCTGATTTGGCTGTGGGATACCCTCGTTCTGAGTTTTCTGGGACCTTCCAAATGCTGAGATGGGCTTGATCACTGTGTCTGCTGGAATAGGCCTAGACTATAAATCCGTGGAGGCTGGCTTAGTGCTGGTGTAGACCTGTAGCCTAAGCCCATGGGACTAGGTTTGGATCTTGAGTCTAAGGGAGTCAACTTGGGAGTGATTCTGAAGGCACCAAGGTTTATTAGGGTGGACTTAGGCCTAGGTCTGATAGAGCAGGCCTGGAATGTGGCCTGATGCTAGAGGAAGGAAGGAGAGCAGGCTCACAGGGTGAGCCCATAGCCTGGATATGTGTCCAAATCTTGAAGGACCTATGGGTCCTATGGCTGCAGAAGCCAGCCTGGAACCTGGGCCCACAGGGATGGTCTAGGAACATTGATCCATGGTCGCCAGCCTAGCACTGGGGTCTTAGGGTCATTGCAGCACTGAACAGGCCTTAAGCATTGTACAGTGGGTATCAACCTGATGCCTTAGGCCAGAGGTTCTGTGGCATTGGACTGGACCTGCAACTTGGATTTGTGTGGGCAACCTGGCTTGGGCTGATCTAGCACCTAGCTTGAGTCTGGCATTAGACTGATTGAGTAGCAGGATCTGTGGGTACTCATCTGATGACTATAGCTTTGGGCACTGGCATTGTATTTGGGAATATGTGAAGCCTAGGGCCATGGGCCAGCTTGGTGCGGAGACATTTTAGAGCTGCCAGGGTTGGTTTGTCCCTGGAACATACCTGAAAGTCAGATCTGTGGTAGTTGGCTTGGTGGTAGGGTAGACCTAGAGCCTAAGTGTGGGACGCAGGTCTGGAGCCTGGTGCTGTCGGATTTGGCCGTGTGCCGGGGTAGGTCTGGCATTCAGTCTGTGGGCATGCTGGGGCATTCTCCCTGGTGCTGGCTTTTGTTGAGTTGGGCCCCACTTTGGGTCTGAGGCAAAGTCCAAAGGTCATTTCTTTCCTCTTGCCTTGAGAAGTATATTTCTCTCCTGTTGTCTGCCTGGGAAGGGTACGTATTGTAAAATTGTCCTTCCTGTTCTCTTTAATACATTTTTTTTCTTATTTTTGTGATATACTCAGATTCTTCTGAAGGTATTTTTGTAGGCAAATGTGGATAGTTGTACAAGTTGGTATTTCTGTGGGAAGATAAGTGTTGGAAAGTCCTATTTCACCATCTTGCTGACATCTAGACTTAAGTTTGTTGCTTTAGGGTGACTATCTGGTCTTACTGACAATTGTCTTATTTTAATATTAAAAAACGTTTATTGAGAAATAATTTTTTGAGATGAAGTCATGCCAAGTTGTCAGAATATCAAGGATTACAGGAATGCACAACTGTACTTGGCTGAGAAGTAACTTTTTGAAAAGTAACTTTTGTTTTTGTAAATGACATAATTTTTTTAATAATTTTTTGTCTGATGACCAATACGTTTTTCCTACTCTTAAATCAATTTATGAATAAATCAGCTTTTAAGTTTTTTAAGTACTTCCATTCACTCTAGCACTTTTTAAATTGTTTAAAATTAATTTCCTTTAAAAAATTTTTTTTTATTTTAAAGAGAATAAAATCCAACAAAACAAAACAGAACAAAGCCAATCAAAACAAAGCAGCAAAATTGGTACAGATTTTCAAAGCAAGATACTAGGAAAACAAAAGTAGTTACCATAGTATAGCATGTTACCTTCACAATAGTTGTCCATTCCATCAAGTATAGCAAAATCAAACCAATCAAAATAATATTGGTAAAGCAAAACAATCAGAATAACACAAAAACAGTGAGAACAATATTGGGTTTCAAAGAAAAGATAGAAGGAAATCTCCCATATTTGCTATATTGTATACTGTCATCCTCCCAATAGATGCTCAGACCACTGGCTCCAGGCCTGCAAAATCAACCAAACGATGCAAGCACTTGCTTTTTGTACCTTAGCTGCTGTCAACTCAGTCTAGCCAACCTGTTGCTTGGGGTGGGGGTGGGGGTGGGGGGTGTGCGCGTTGAGAGGTGCTGACTTTTCTTTCCTCGCAGGGTTTACCAGAAAGGTTGGCCTAGTTGGCTTCTTGGTTGGTTCTTCCCAATCCCAGCGTGGCTGGTTCTTGGGAAGCGCTGTCTTTTCTAAAGTTACTTTTCTTATCGTCCTCATATTCGACCAATTGCTAGCCCTATTTTAGTCAAATATGTGGTACAGTAAGTAAGTGCTCAGTGCTCCAAAGATGAGATACTTCTTATAATTTGTTAAATTTTTCATATTAACCAAAATATGGTTATTGAACAGATTTTTATGGGTAGAGTTGTCTTGTTTTACTTTAATAACTAAAGATTGTTGTAATTCCGCAGGCAGTTAAATGTGGAACTCCAAATGTTTTTATGTTTGGTGTGTATTGGAAATGGCCACTAGATGTCACTGTTGTCTCTTACTTTCCAGTTTCATTTTCTAGTTTTAGGTTCAAGTGCCGTCGTATTAGTTTTTTCCTAGTGTATATGTATTCAGGAACTCTTTTAATTCATCTTGTACTTTTTTTGTATGAAATGTACATCTTCATACACGATTTCAAGATTTATGTGTTAAAGATTTTTTGTATTCTATTGTAAATTTTACTAATATTAAAGGATTTTGCGAGGTTAATAGAATAAACTTTAAGTAATATTTGACCCTTGTAGAATACTTTTAATCTAGTCTTTGCTTTTATTATATCACGTAAGTGCTGAAACATTAGCTGTTTAGAAAAAAGGCTCTTACGGGTAGTCTCTTAGCTTTTTCTTAGTGTATTTATATTTCTGTGTGGTGACCACAGACCCTCATGAGACTACTAAGCCTAAATATTACCAGGTGATAAGTTGTTTTCTGGAAGAACTTAATGAACATACTGCCTTTTTTTGCAGTCGTTCTCACTAAGGGACCATAAGTTTGGGATATTGCTTAAAAATATTAGTGCCTTATCCTTTGTAGCTTATAATATGAAGGAAACTTTTATTCTTTTACTATATATTTTTATATCTGATTTATTCTGTATACCATTTTCTTTTATCAGTTAAAGAATGAATGCTTAAAAGCATTTTATTTTTAAAGGTAAGATAAAGCAGATCATGATTTTATTTTTAACATTAATATAAGATTACCTGTTTATACAAAAATCTCTTCTAACTCAGGTATCAAGACAAGTAATTAAAGTACTGTGAATGTTTATGAGGTTTTTAGAGCCATCATTTCATTAGTTATGGAACTGATTTAACTGACTGGAAAATCCAACAAAATCTTTTTATATTTTTCCATAGATGCTCGCCTGTTGAACAGTATGGGATATGATGTGGTCTTTAATGGGTTTTCCTTTTTTTTTTAAATAAAAATTATGGATTTGTTTACTTGAAACACTTCAAATACTCATTTGTTTGTAATTTATTACTGATTTAAAGTAGAAACTTAAAAATTTAAAGATGAGAAAGGTGAATGACTGCCCCAGTTATCTCAAAATTATTCTTTTTCCATCATGTATTCATCTCCATTTCAGTTATGAAGCATATACTATATCTAGATCTCTGTTACCTCTACTAAGAAATGATTACGAATGATCAGGCCCTTCCTTTCATAATCTAGAATGTATAATTTAACCTCTTTACTAGAGGAAGGGCTTACAACAGATTCTGCTGAATAGCTGTAAGTTATAAAACTTGATTTAGACAACCAGAATATTTTGTTGCCTAAATGATTTTATTTATGCTACTTACTCTGCTTGTTTGTGTTCAGAATTTTCCTTAACACATAAATTGAGATTTAAGAACTTTTAGTAAGACTTTGCAATGTGTTGCTTCTGTAAAGGAAACTAGAGATTTAACACTTTAAAAAGCTTTGTTTCTGTATCTGTTCACAATCCTTCATCTCATTGTGTTACCTTTGTGCAAGAAATCATGTTATTTAATGAAAGTTTTTGCATAAAGATAGTGTTTTAAAATTTGAAAGTCCTTTTTATTTTTTCTTCATGTTTTGGCACAGTATTGTTCTTTTGCTTTCAGAAAGGGTGGTACATATGAAGGAATTTTTTGTCATTAAGAATTTGGAACCAAAGAACACTGCATCTTTGATGTGACTATTAACATTTTAGAAAACATCTTAAGCTGAAATTCACTTAATGTCCTTTGAATTTGCTAACTAGTTAATTATGATAGCTGTCAATATTATTTTTAGGCTATTGTATGTAAAGCAACTTGTTAGCTTACTATTAAGCAGATATTTTCAGCATATGTGAAAGTTTTTCTTTGGTTAATTGTTAGTACTTTTTTTGTCTTCAGATTATAATGCTGTTACCAAGTGATTTTTTTTTTCCTTAATAGAAGACTTGAAGCTAGGCATGGCGGCGCATGCCTGTAAATCTAGCACTCAGGAGGCTGAGGTAGGAGGGTTTCTAAGTTTGGGGACAGGCTGGGTTACAAAGTGAACTCAAGGTGTGTCTGAACTGCATAGTGAAAACCTGTCTCAAAAAGATAAGAGAGAGAGAGAGAGAGACAGACAGACAGACAGACAGACAGAGAAAGCTTGCAATATTGAAAAAGCTACGACGATAGTTTCCCTTTCTTCCATGTGAGAGAACCTTTTGACTCTCGACATGTACCCTGAATCAGTGGCACTGCTGTTTGAGTCCATATATGGTACTTTGACAGACGTGGTTAATAAGTCAGTTCGTGTGTTAAAATAATATTTACTGTTATAATTTAAGTTCCATTATGTGTGTGGTATAGTAAGGAGATACAAAGTTTCTGACTTTCCATGGGTCTTAAAATATACTCACTCATATTTACTTTCCTATGAGGGACCTGTTTTAAACAATTTGATATAAACTGGAATGACTTAGGCAGTACCTACAAACATAAATTGGTTTGATAGGAAAGAGAACATAATTATTGCATACATGAAAAAAGAACTTTTGAATTTTTAGCTACTTAAAAAGTAAAAATTTTTGAATTAGTTTTTATAACTAATCTGTTCATATTTTCAGTTAACATAGACTGTTTCCATGTGACATGTAATCTTTATTCCAGAAATACTATCTACTATTATGGCATTTCTATACAAATAGATTTTTCCTTTATTCTGTAAATGTTTATTTGGGGCCTGCTAAATGCCAGGCACCATGTTAGATACTGGGGATATAGCAAAAGAAATTACAGGTTCTGCCTTTCATTGTCTGGTGACAAAGAAACAGATAGTTCAACAATCATAACATTTTTTAAAAATGTAAGTGTAAGTGTAGTTTAATAAAGAAACTGCTTTTAGCTAAAAAGAACCCCATTTACATTACTGTAAAATAAGTAAGGAAAAAAAACCTAGGATTACATTTAACCAAAGAGATGAAGAATTTTTACAACGAAAACTCTAAAACATTGCTGAAAGAAATTGAAGAGGACACAAAAAATGGAAAGACATCCTGAGTTCATAGATTAGAAGAATCAGTGGTAAAATGCCCAGTTTAGTCAAAGTGATCTGCAGAGTCAATGTAACCCCTGTCAAAATTCCAACAACATTCTGCATAAAACCAGAAAAATCATTCTAAAATTTGTGTAGAATCATACAAAATTCCATATACTAAATAGTGAAAGTAATCTTGAGCTAAAAGAACAAGTCAGGAGGATTGTACTACTTGACTTTAAAATATAGTCAAGGCTATAGTGATTAAAATAGCATGGTGCTAGGTTAGAAAATAGACAGTAGCTGGGCATGGTGGTGCATGCCTGTAATCCTAGCACTTGGGAGGTGTAGGCAAGAGAATCACCCCAAGTTCAAGGTCAGCCTGGACTATATAGCAAGACCCTCCCCAACCAGCAGATGCAAAGACCAATGAAACAGGATGAAGGGCCTAGAGATGAGTTCATACATCTACAGCCAACTGATTTTCAACAAATACATGAGAAGCACAAAGAAAAAGATAGTATTTTCAATAGATAAAGCTGGGAAAATTGGATATCCTGTGTCTTACCATATACAAAAATCCACACAAAATGGATCAAAGGCTTAAATAAAAGACCTAAAACTATGAAACTCCTAGAAAAAGACATAGGAGAAACAATTTTGGACATTGGAATGGGCACAGATTTTTAGAAAAGACCCTAAAATATATTCAACAAAAACAAAAATAGACAAATGACGATTACATCAAACTCAAAAGCCTCTGCATGGTAAGGAAGCAATCATCAGAATGAAGAGAATGGAAGAAAATAATGTATATATCCAGAATATATAAGGAAATCAAGAGACATATATAAGAGACATCTTTGACATATATGAGATATCTCTGAAAAAACATATGCATAGCCAACATGAGAAAAGGTTCAACATCAAAGCATGACAATATCACAAATCATTAGAGAGTCACATATAAAAACCATAAAGATAAATCACTCCTGTTACCAAAAAGGCAAGAAATAACAGGTGCTGGTGAAAATAAGGAGAAAGGGAATTCATGTGCTCTATTAGAATATAATTTATATGGAAAATAGTATGATAGTTCCTCAATGTAAAATAGAACTACCATATGATCTAACAATCTTACTTCTTGATATATATTCAAAGAATATGAAAACAGTATGTTGTAAAGATATCTGTACTCCCATTATTTTTTGTAGCACTATTCACAGTAGCTAAGAAATAGAAACAACCTAGATGCTGTTAACTGATGAATGGGCAAAGAAAATGTTTCATATGCATGTTGGAATACTATTCAGCCATAGAAAAGCAGGAAGTGTACCATATGATCTCACTTATTTCTGGAATCTAAAAATGTTGATTTCATAAAGGTTAAGAAAGGAATAGTGGTTAGCAGAGTCTGCCTGAAATAGAAAGGAGGGGAGGTGTATTAGGGTTCACTAGAGGAACAGATTTAATTTAAAAATATGATTATATAAAGTATTTACTATGTAGGTTTACAATGACCACCTGTGGAACTATGGGTAGAAGAATGTAAAATGACTGTATGCTCTAGGGCCAGAGAATGCCAAAGCCTCAAGCTTTACAGAGTCCTGTGCAAGCTTGTGTTGGAAAACTGAAAGGCCTGTGTTGGAAGGTTGAAGAATATACGCTGAAGACCTGAAGCAACTGGAAACAAATGTGCAAAGGCAATGATGAAGACCAGAGCTTCTCCAAAGAAAAAAAGGGGAGACTTCCTTCTTTCTTTTTATTCCATCCAGGCTACAAGCCTGTGGATTGGTGCCACTCATGTCTTCCCTCCTCAGTTTGGGGCCTTCATGGCAATCTGGAGATACACCAGAGCTTTATCAGTCTGCTAGGCCATTCTTAGATCAGGTTGATGTGTCACAGGTCATGATCACAAGAGGAATGGGGACAAGTTGATCAGTGGGAATTAACATAGATAGGATTAGGAATTCTGGTGTGCTGTTGTATAAAACTAGAAAAGATTTTGAGTGTTTTCAGAAATGTTAAGTGTCTGAGAAGATACACGATCTGATTGAAATATGTGGTGAATATTTACATTTGGAAAAGTTATTAAAGAGATATTGCCTTTAATTCCCCTCACAGTACTCCCCTTTCTTCAAGTATACTTGTTCATTCTCATTTTCTCTCTGTGTCTGTGTCTGTCTCTGTCTCTAGTACTCGGGATTGAGCTGAGCTGTATCTCCAACCTTGTGCTTTTGTTTGTTTTGTTCCCTTGAAACAAGGTCTCACTATGTTACCCAGACTGACAGTCAAAAATTTTTCTAAGAGGTGGTTCAGCATACTCTTCAGGATAAATGTAAAGCCTATTGGGTTGCACAATAAAGTGAGTGCGTTCTAGTAAGGGCATGTAGTACATGAAAGTGTGGAAGCATAACAGCGTGGCATAGTGTCTGAACTGCAAGTGATTTGGTATGGAATCTGGAAGCTGAGTAGGTGTGAATGAATGGCAAAAAAATGAAACATAGTTCCTCTGTATAAATACTTAATGTTCTTACAGGGAAATATAGCTTATAATTGTCTTCAGTGAAAATTTGTGGGCAAAAGTCAGATTGTGTTTACTGTCAGAGTTCCAGAGTTTAGATTTTAAATAAAGAAACATTGATAAAGTTTAACTGTGGGAATGTTGGGCTGGAGCAACATGAAGACCAACTATGTAGTATCCAGGTGAAAATTATGATGATGTAGCTAAGGCTGGGTCAGTTCAATTCAAGATGATGATGTATTTGAAGTAGAATCAAAAGAAGTTGTGACTGATTGCCTCCAGGGCTGTATTGGGAATTGGGTAGGGTTTGAGTGGGTAGACAAAGATATCTAGATTTCTTTCCAGATTCTGGTAACTAGCTGAATATTGCCATCTACTAAAAATGGAATACAAAATTAAAGAAATTTCCTATATGGTAGGGAAGGGTAAAGAGAAAGGTGTTAAGATAATGAGATTGGGCTGGGGATTTAGCTCAGGGGTTAAGTGCCTGCTTTGCAAGCGTGTAGTCATGAGTTCGATTCCCAGGACCAAAAAAAAAAAAAAAAAAAGATAATGAGATTAATTTTGGTTAGTGATTTCTGGTATCTCTTCAAATGAAGGAATTTTTAGTGGCTAGATAGGTGGATTGCATCCAGAGAAAGAAGTCTGGAATAGAGATGTAATTTGAGAAACAGTAATGCATAAATAGAAGCTTAGAGGTGCATACTTACTCAGGAAGTGTACATAGTAGAAAAGAGTGTGAGAGCTGGAACCATCAAAATGCCAATACAAATGAAGCAGCTCTTATGTAAAGTAGTTTGGAATATTTGCTGAATATATAATGAGATACAAAAAAACCATGAAATTCACTTATATTTCATATACTTCTTATACACATAATGTGAAGGAATTAATTTTATGCAATATTTTTATAAATTTGCATGAAACAAAGTTTCATGGTATGTGGAATTTTTCACTCGTAGAACTATGTTGATGCTCAAAGTTTCAGATTTTGGAGTATTTAGGATTACAGATTTTCAGACTAGGCATACTCAATGTCTACCTGTGTCAACTATGATAATCCTGAAAGGGGTTTTTGTTTTCATAATGCATTGGGTTGTGAGGTTTTCTACTGCTAATTCTTACAAATACTTAAGATGTACTTAGAGGTTTATGGGTTTATTAGAAGAGCATCATGCTGTAAAGTCACTATTATAGTTGATCTTTTGCAATAGTTATAGAACTACATTGTTTCTTTTATGGAGAGTGACAAAAATAATAGTTAAGGGCAAAGAAAGCAAAAGACAAAATTAAAAAAATAACTTATTTAACCACATGACAGGATATATTTCAATAGAAATATGTACTTACCAAAGTGAAAATTGTTATCAGTCCCTCTTACTCTGAAAGCACACTGGGCAGGCCAAATGACCACAGCAGGGGTGGGCACATGGCTGGGACCTGACGTCATCTAAAACACTGGGTGTTTAATAAAAAGTTATCAAGTAAATCTATCAGCAATCACTGCATAGGTTTGCCAGTGACTCATATGTGTAGAGCTTACTTCAAATAGATTATCTGAGGGAATCAGATTTCTTTTCTCAGATGTTAAGAAAAAAGTTTTAATTATAAAAATCACATACCATGAAATTTACTGTCTTCACTACTTACAAGGATACTGTTCAATAGTAAGTATATCTACATGGTCCTACAACACACTTCTTGCAAAACTAAAACTTGCAAAACTAAAGTTGCAAAACTTGCACTACTTGCAAAACTAAAACTTTCTACTCATTAGTAACATCTCTCCATTTCTTCCTCCCTCCATTGCTTGGTGACAATCATCCTATTTTTTGTTTCTATGAATTTGACTACTTTAGATCCCTCATATAAGTTGTCTTTTATGACTGGCTACTCCATTTAGCATAATGTCCTCAAGGTTCCATCCATGCAGTAGCACATAACAGGATTCAGCAATGGCTACCGTAATATTTTATCTTGTTATTTTCAAAATGACTGCCCATCAAACGTAATAAAATCAAACAAAACAGAATAAGACAAAACCAAACAAAGCAATACAGGACTTCAAGATAAGATAGTAGGGAATTAACAATGGTTACCATAATGCCTCTTGTTATCTCCAAAATAGTTGTCCAGACTGTCAGACATTAGGCATATAAAATTAACCAAACAATGCAACAACTAAGTTGCTTCTTTACTTCAGTTATTATCTTTTCTGAGATTTCAGGTGTGTGATTTCTAATTTGTACTATTTGTGTCTCCTGAACTTGTTCTGTATGAGCTGGAGGTCTGAGATTATATTTTGCTCCTTCCTCTTGACATTTCCCTGTGTTCCTCTGAATTAGTCCAGTGGTGCATGGCAGGTGTTTCCTGCATTGGCTGTCTGTCCCTCAGTGTATGGATTGGTCTAGGCACCTGGGTCCCTCCGATCCAGGGTTCCTGGAGTGGCAGAGAGGCATGGGGTGGTGGGGCAGTGGTTCACTGATGATCTCCAGATGGCTGGTGGCAGAGCCTCAGTACATGGCTGCTTCTCTGGCCCGTCCTGGGCTCACCGGATCTCTATGGGTTGCTGGCGCATATCCTTGGGGCATGGCTTCTTCCTGTTAGCTCCATTTGTTCACAGGTTTGGTTCAACTCTGATATTTCTTTGTTGATTTTCTAGCTAGTTAATCTGTCTCTCTGTGACAATGGGATGTTGAGGTCTTCTGTTACAACTGTGTTATTGCTCATTTGATTTTCTGTGTCTACCAATAACTGTCTTGAAAGGTGGGTGCTCATGTATTAGGTGCATATATATTTATGATTATTAGGGCATTTGTGCTGTTTCCAGCTTTCTCATTGACCCCAATTAACCTTGTGTCATCATTTCAGAAAGTTCCAGTGTTTGACTTCCAACTTCATCCATCTTGTTGAGTTCCAGGCTTGTCCTGGGTGGACTGGAGGTTTGGAACTATAACCCGCCTCTGCATCTTGCCATTCTCCACCTCCTCTTTCTTCTTTTATTTTGTCTTCTATGTTGGTGCCCACCAACCTCCCATGATAGATAGCTCTACCACTATCCCTGAGGCCTCTCTCAAGTAGGAAAGGAAATTTCCATTCTTCAGGGATGCCCTCCAGATGTAGCTGGTTCTTTATAGCTATCCTAAGAACCTCCCTTCTTCTGGTGTTTACAATTCTGTGACAATGTCTATGTTACATCCCAGAGATGTGCTGAGTATGGATCAGATCTTGGTCTCTAGATGTGCAGGCTGGAACTGGTCTTCTGTCAGTGGAGTTGTCCACAGTCCAACTGCCGTCTCCTTGCTGCTGCTTCAGATGCTTCCATGTTACTGGCCTTGCTGATTACTTTGCCCTCTAAAAGTGTGTGTGTGTCTGTGCACCAGGCTATTGTCCTGGGTCTTTGGGGTTCCGGTCAGTCTTACACTCTTCAGCTGCCCTGCTATTTGGGGAGGTAATGGAGTCAGCCCAGAGCACACACTCACTGTCTTCCAGCCTGCCCACCCTCCAGGATGTCCCACTTGTAACTTTTGAGTAAATCTTGATTCCTGGCAACTAACATGTTCCTGATTTGAACAATAGCATTATCTGAACATATTTTTATGAATATTACTGAAACCTATCTGCTGAAGCATTTTATCATAAAATTGTATCTTAATTGAAGTAAGCTCACTCAGGAACCTTATCTTTTTCAACTTCCTGTTTTAAATGTAGTATATAAAAAAATCACTGAATCATTAAGTCACGGAATATAAGAATAAGAATATTGGCTAGGGATTTAGCTCAGTGGCATAAGCTCCTGGCCTGCAAGCATGAGGTTGTGAGTTCAATCCCTGGTACCACAAAAAAAAAAAAAAAAAAAAAAAAAAAAAAAAAAAAAAAAAAAAAAAAAAAAAAAAAAAAAAAAAAAAAGAATAAAAAAGAATAAGAATATTGGAATAGAAACTGAGAATATGGATATTTTACTGTTAATGGGTATTTTAGTATAGTCATTTTTCTTTCATAAAGGTATTAAGAAAATCCATTACACAGATGTTTGTAGGAATATAAGGAATACCCTTATATTTAAAGTTATTGATGGTAGAAAACAAGTAGCTCAGTTATTTTGCCATCATTTCTTGAATGAATTGTCTACTTTGTAATTAGTTTCAGAATGATAATTAGCTAATTGAGTGGTTTGCAGCTGGTCTTGATTTATGGTTCTTAATTTAGTATTCCAGAAATGGTAGTCAAAGGAGTATCTCATTGAACTTCTAATGAGAAAAGCTATAGGGAAATTATTCACAAACTAAATTAACTGTCTTAATCTTTATTAAACCTAAACTTTTTACATTTAATCTTGTTCAGAGTTAACATGGAATTTCTAAAGAAGCTATATGAATTTTCTCTACTTATTTTTGATATAAAGAATTTGAATTCTTGCTCTGAGTCTTATGTATTTCATAGGTTCCTATTCTGTCTTATTTCATTTTGCTTTTTGAGACAGTTTCAGTTTGTAGTGCAGGCTGGCCTTGGACTCACTATGTAGCATCAGCTGGCCTCAAACTTGTGATCCTCTTTCTTCAGACCCCTGAGTATTGGGATTCAGGTGTGTGACACTATCTCCAGCTCTTAGATTCCTATTTTTTTTTAACCACCAAATAAACAAAACTGCCACAGAGTGAAGATCCCTCAGATGAAACCTGCCTTAAATCTTAAACCCCACTAATAAAGATAAGAAATTTCCTTATGGTTTGCTGGTACACTAAGTTCAAATAAATTAATTGTAATAAACTTGGCAACTTTGATTTTTCCTTCTTCTTGATAGACTTTGTACATATTGCTTAGCAAATGATGGGTACACCAGTCTTTTTTCCTATATTATATTTTTTCTTATATTTTCCTTTTTTCCCAATTTTATTATAGAGATCAATAAAATTGATTACAATAGAAACTTTTAGACAGTGACTAATAAAACACTGTTTTAGTATGGAGTCATTCCTCAGTATCCATGGTGTTTGGTTCCAGGACATTGGCAGTTACCAGAATTGCAGATGCTTAAATCCCTTATAAAGGAGACATAGTATTTACATGTAACTCACACATATTTCCCCAGATAGTTTAAAATTATCTCTAGGTTCCTCATAATACTTAACACAATACAAATGCTATGTAAATAGTCATTGTGCTATATTATTTAGGGAATGGTGATGACAAAAAAAATTTTTTAAGTTCATTTACATGCATGAATTTTCTTCCTGAACATTTTCCCTCTGTGGTTGGTTAAATCAATAGATGCAGAACCTATGAGTATAGGGAGCTGACTTTACAATATTAAGTATATATATATATTTTTTAATAATTTTATTTAAAGAGGAAAAAACAAAACAAAATAAAACAGAATAAAGGGTAGCAACCATACAGTATTCCAAGGAAAAAAGGAAAAGTACAACAACAATAAAACCTAAGAAATTATTACTTGACTAATTACATACTGACTTCTTGGAAATAGTTGTTCAAATTACAAAGCTAAAGCATGTAAAGTAGACATTCAAACAGTGAGACTGTTAACAGTTCTGCTCCACGATCTGACAAAAACAACAATATGGTCATCCATCTTACCCACTCAAATATACATGCAATTATATCAATAGGGTAAAATTAAACACAACAAAACAGAGCAAAGCGGATCACAAGAAAGCAATGTAAGACATAAATTTCAAAGCTAG
>PVJX010039235.1:0-15876 GCA_004027295.1 Dolichotis patagonum
TCGTCATGTTTTTGGTTCCTTCCATACAAGTGTACAGTGTAATTCCCAGACCCTTTTCTTGTTGTTTAAGGCTCCTCTAGAGGGCGCAGGCTAGGAGCTTTAGCCCTCTTCAATAGGTTATCAGAGATTAGAGTTCACCCACGGGCAGTGTGCGCTAGCTCCTCCCTTCTGGGCCAGTCAACCTTTGCAGGCCTTCACTCAGTCAGTGTGCACTGATCTCAGGGAAGTAACTGGGTCCCCGCCAGTGGCGTGGCCTAGTTCAAGCAGATTCCACCAATCTGCTCGGCGAGGGGAATAACCAGCTGAAGCCACTTCCTTATGGAGTTAGGGCTGTCCTGCCCAAATCCAACATGTGGTCCAGTCGGTTTCCCCTTTCCCGTGGGAGGGTCTTATTCTCATCACTCACCGGGTCCCCAAGAACTGCTGGACTGCCCGACCTCCGACTTCAGTGCGGCTGAGGTGGGAATTCACAGTGCCTCTGGGTGGGTCGTGTGCAGTGCCGGTCCCAGTGAGCTGCACGCCGGGCTCTGGCAGCTCAAGCCAGTCGCTTTGGCGCGGATCGTTTGTTCAGGTCGGGCGGAATTCAGGTGTCTCGAGGCGGGTGCTGTGCTCGCCGATCTTATCTTCACTAATAGTAGCCCCAGGACCTCTTATTCGAGCGGGTTTTTGCGCTTTAGTTTCTTTGTGGGTTGTGAGAGTCTATCTCTCTCTGTTTGGGTCTCTCCAGGGTGTTTTATTCTGGCATTTGAGCTGTCTCTCTCAGAGAGGGTCTCTCTCCTGCTACCTACCAGTCTGCCATCTTGTCTCTTCCTCTCGAGGGTTTGTTTCTTGATGACTTCTTGTTTTTTTCCCCTGCAGTCTGCAAATGGCACTGACTCACGGGAAAAGGTTGGCATCTGGCTGTTCCTTCAGCAGCCTACACATCGTGCTGATTTGCAGGGAGGGCTTGTTTCTTGGTGATGTCTCCCCTTCTTTTTTTAACAGTTGCATTGTCTCCCATGGAGTGAGTATACCGTATTTATATAAACTGCTCTATTCATCTATTCATTTATATCTTTATTGTATATATGTATTGATTATATCTTTATGTCAATACGTTACTCTCACTACAATGCTGCAGTGTTTAATCTTGTACATAGTTATTTTTTACATATACAATTACATCCGCAAGCTAAATCACAGCAGTGTGATTGCTAGGTTTAATACTTAACATTCCTGCAGATTTCTTTCTTTCTTTCTTCTTCAGCTCTGGGTATTAATCCCAGGGCATTCACACTGAGTTATATCCTAGCCTTTTAGGAGAATTGAGATATGTTATATACATGTACCAATTCCCCGTGATAAATGTAATCATTGTGTAGTACAAACATGTGCTAATAAAAAGACCAAAAAAATCAAAAATTTTTAAAAATTTAAACTTTGAGATAGCTTTTATAGTTCAGCTTGGCTTGAACTTGTGATTCTCCTGCCTGGGTTTCCCACAGTGCAGTAATTACAGGCGTGCACTCCCACACCCAGCTCTTGCAGTACTTTCCTACAGCAGTGCTACTTTTATTTTCCTGGTAAACTCTGTCTTGTTTTGCAATACTCACTTTAAGCATTAGTTACTCCTTGAAGACTTTCCTGATCTCCTTTCTCTGAACACTCACTTACTCCTACCTCTGTGTTCCCATTTCCCATATTCATATCTCCATTATAACATTTATCCCTTTCTACCAAGATTACTTGTTACTGTGGTAGTTTCCTCCATTGGTCTGTGTTGTTGAAAAGCAAGGATACTGTCTGCTGTAATTTTGTAACCTCAGGGTCATGGACCGAGGCTCCCATGCTATAGATTTTCAAGACAGATGGATAGATGGATGAATATGTGGAGAGATGGATGGATGGCTAAATGAATACAACCAAAGTATTACTACAACTGAAGTAAGTTCCAAGAGTTATCGTTCTATGGATAAAATGGAACAATCACTGTTAGGTATAAGTATCGTTATGCTTTACTTCTTGACCTGGCTGTTTAACTGTACAACTTGGTTCTAGACCAAGAATGGGATACACTGAGTTCCGAGAAGTACTGGATAAGGTTCAGGCTCCCACTGAACTCAAGCACCAGAAATGGATCTTCTATTACTCTTTATTATGCGTATAGTGCTGGGAGTTGAACTCAGTGCCTTGTGCATGGTACACAAGTAACAACAGGAGATCTGAACAGTCAAATATCAAGACCCTATCTGATATCTGAATCACTCCTTAGAAGCAGGAAGAGCTTGTGGGCTTCTCTGTTGAACATCGATAGCGATGACTCTGTCCTCCCAATTTCCGTCTCTGATTAAATCCTCAGAGTTCTCAGGAAACAACCTGTTAAGTCAGCAGCCTCTCCCCTTGGATCATTCAGCCAAAGCTAAAGGACAGGTTGAGTAACATGGGCATGGCTTTGGGGGACACCGTTATGTGCCAGGCAATCAGTGTGATTTTTAGTGCTAAGGTGCCTAGTGGCAAAGCAATGTGATATAGCGATAAGGAAATCAGGGGAAAGAAAAAGCAGGTTAGTGGGACAGGAAATGAGACAGGAAAATAAGTAGCAGTGCAATCATCACAATCTGGGTGGTAGGTTAGGGTTAGATTAACAGCCAAATGTGGAGCTGTAGTCATCTGGGTGCATCTGGACTTGGGTGGAGACTGACATGGGGGCTAGAAGACTGAAGCTGCCCTGTGGAAATGAGTTGGGAGTTTAAAAAAAAGGATTTTCAGGCTGGAAACAATCTTGGCCTAGTGTGCACTATGCCTTGATTCAGAACTCAGGGCACAGCTATCCATGCACTCCTCTGCACTCACCTGACAGCTGCTGCCGTTAGAGACAGCTGTGCCTGCCTTAAACAAAATAGACCAACTAAACCTCTGCACATTTGCGCATTTCCTTGTCTCTCAGCTATTGGTGTTTGTTAGGTTTGCTCCTAGTTGATGATATCTGACCTTAAATCTAACATGTCTGCTAGTGGGAGGAAGCAGAGAATACTAGCATTCACTTTGTGGTTATTACTATGTTCCAGACATAGTAACAGAAATCCCATATACATGATTGTATTTTCAGTCCTCAGAATAGCTCCCTGAGGGAAGAACCTAGCCTCAGAAAATAAGCTACTTTACTGAGATACAATTGGCATGTTAAAAGGCCATTTAGGGATGCAGGGGTAGCATGTGTGAGGTCTTAGGTTTAATATCCAGCACAGAAAAAAGCTGTACATATTTAATGTTTAAACTTATTGGATTTGGATACAACTATACTCCTGTTTTACCCCCATCAATATGTCCCACCTCCATGAATATGTCCTGGAATTCCTCCTGGAATTACACGTGTTTTTATAGGTGAGCTAACTAGGGAGTATAAAATAGTTTAAAATTCTCTGAGACCACAGTGCTTGTATTTCTTCCTTCATATGACCCACTAGAGCCCCTTTGGTCCCATCACATGTACACTGGGCCCATGCATGTATCACAGAATGGGGACTGAACCCGGCCTCATGCATGTAGTCAAACACTCTACCACTGAACAGCATCTCCAGCTCTGTGGTGTGTATCCTGATAGCAGTTTCATCCCAGCCACGCTGTCACAGGCAGTGAAATGCACCTGGAATCATACAAGTGGAACATCAGGCTCAATGAGGCTAATAATTAGGTCATGGCTCAATTTGTCATCTATAGAGGGAAGGGATTGAAGTAGTTACCACCTGGGGTCTTTTATTGCTCTAAGAATGCCTTATCTCTGATTTCACAGCCCTGGAGGCAATTAGAGATGTCTTCTGCTTTGAGAAGTCTAACTTGGTGTCACATTTTGCTAGCTACCACAAAAATATGTCAGTGTCCTTGACATCTTTCTTTATTCTTTTGCAAATTTTTTCACTTAGTATATGACCAAATGAGGTGGAACCGAGTGCCATGCCAGCATGATCTGATGTTTCCAAGGAAACTGTGAACTTACCTATGTGGTTTCTCAGGTAAAATTTGATATAACTTCTTTTCTGTTTCTCTGGTTGATAAGAGTTATTTTAAAATGTCCCCTTCCACCATTTTTGGTAATGGGAACATTGTTTTCAAGTGAAGTATTTATTCAGAATTCCAATATGTAAGCCAAATGTAAATGAGTTAGAAAAAAAGTTATCACAGCAATAGCTGAGAAGAAAAAAAATACTATTGGGAAAAAGAAATTTTGTATTAGAAAAGAGATTTACAGTTAAAAAATGAGTGGTAGGGCACTTACTTAACATGCATAAGGCCCTGAGTTCAAGGCCCTAAAATCTAAAAGTGAAAAAAAAATCTAGCATAACGTTATGTGTCTTGTGATCCTAGTATTCTGAAAAGTCAGTGCAGGAAGAAGTTCAAGCCCAGCCTACAACCACTTAGAGAGTACCTGTCTCAAAATTAAAGGAAAAAAAAAGAGGGCTGAGGATGCAGTTCAGTGCGAGGGCCTTGAGTTTAATCCCTAATACTGCAAAAAGTAAGTAAATAACTTTAAAAATTGACAGAAATTTGGGGGTAAAGGATCACAGAGAAGAGAGTAGAGAGAAGGCTCAGCATTATGTTAGTAGGCTGGAGTCCAAGACTCATGAAATTGAAGTGTTGAGTTTCTGTGATACAAATCCTGTTCATTTCCGAGTTCATCTGTTATACACACAAACACGTGAAGGAGACTTTTATTTGCTTGTGAATTGTGGGGTGAAAATTAAGGAAAAAGACTGAGATCCACATAAACTAAATTCATTTGCTGAAGGCAGGAATCATTGTTTTGTGAAGTGCTCTAGGTCCACAGCAACGTTCCCTTACTTTTCCAGACAATTCTAGCAACTACATGCTAATGTTGTTTCTATTTTAGAGATGTGTATTTGTACAGTTACCCAATGAGCAAGTGGTGAGAGTAGGCGTTGAATTCAGATTTTCCTGACTCTAAAACACACCTCTTTTTTGGGTGGTGGTGCTGGATTTCAAAGCCAGGGACTGCTGCATGCTAGGCAAGTTCTCTATCACTACACTCTCAGCCCCAACACACATTTCTCACCATCACTGTCCTTCATGGCTCCATGCTGGAAAGTGATTTAGCCATGGAGACCACGCAGATTTGGAACTAGTAGCAAGTATATGCTTTCTACTCTTTTTTGGTATCTTCCTCCTGAATTTGTTTTGCTTTGTTATCAAATGCTTTATTTTGTATTCACAATCAAAAAGAAATTACTAGATAAAGATAAACATGGTCTAAAATACAAAACATATAGTAATTACAAATATACTAATTAAAAATATACTAACTGACATTTACTAATATAAAATCTGTTGCGCATTATGCTTTATAAAATAGATAATTACATCATAGAAATCAGTGTAACCATAGTGGTTAAGAGTACATTTGAAATTTGACTTAGGTATTTCTTGATTATATAGAACCCAGCTTATTACTTGACTTGTGCTTTCACTGTCTGCTCATAAAACAATATAATCTCCCTGTCCCTTTATCTCTTTCCTTTATCATCTCTCATTTCCTTCTCCCTCTCCCTCTTATTATTTTGAGACAGGTTATGCTATGTAGTTCAAATTGACCTTCAGCTTGCCATGTTGCCCACGTTGGGCTCCAACGTACCTAGTTGCTTCAGCCTCCTGAGTGCTAGGACTGTAGTATCACCATGCTTGGCACAACTTCATTTTTGACCCAAAGTGGATCACCCATTTTGATCATCCTTTATTTCCCTACAGACTTAGATCTTAATAATTTGAGGCTTATTCCAAAGCTACAAAAATTTTCACAAAATAAAAATTTACAAATAAAGCAAAACCCAACAAATCTCTGAAGACCACTCTATTACACAGATTTCAAAATGCATCTAATAATAATATTATTACTAATATTATTCCACATGGAAATAATTTTGAATGGATAATATTAATTACTCTCATTATCTTAAGTACCATAGAAGAAAAGATATCACACACACCTTTCTCTTGTGCACATTTGGGTACAGATAGCTGAGAACCCAGAATTATATCTTCAGAGAATTGTCTAGAAAAGCATAGATACACTGGGAATTAGTGCACAGAAAATTATGGCTAAATTTGGGAATGCAGTTGTTAATTTCCTTAACACCTAAATCCTCCCAGATAACCTGCTACTATGGTACATGTATTCAAACTCAATCCCAGTGCAACTATGTTGGGAGATGGAGCCTAATGTAAGGTGGTTACATCATGAGGATTCTGTCTTCATGATGGATTGATGGTTGGTATTGTGGGAGGGGGTTAGTGATTATGACAGTGGAGTGGGGCTCTCTTGCTCTTTTGCTGTCTCAGGTTCTCTTGCTTTCCTGTATCAGCCAGTGCTTTCTAGGGAAACATTTAATACAAGATACACAAATATATAAGAATTTACAATTTGGTTTACAGTGGCTGCCCACAGAGTCAGGTGTGGAAGGGTGCAAAAGGGCTGTCTGCAGCCTGGGGATTCAATTGATCCAGATGGAGGCCTGGAGGTCAGTGTAGTGTCCCTCATGAGTCCATATTAGGAGGTCCAAGGTCCTATGACGGAAGGCTGAAGGATTGACTGAAGACTCTGTGCTGGAAGCCAGGAGAGGAAGTCCAAGGTAAAATCCAAGATGGAGCTCCTCCAAAGAAACAGAAGCAGTCTTCCTTCTTCATTTCCCCTTTATAGCATTCTGGTGCCAATCCTCCCTAGGGTGGGTCTTCCACACAAGAACTATGCTGATCCAATCTAGTTGGGCATTTCTTACTCAAATTGACACACTCAATCGTCACACTTTCCATTTCTATTGTGGATGTACAGCACAAAAGCCCTTGATATTGGACTTCCTAGCCTGCAGAAATGTGAGAAATTCATTTCTTTTACTTGTTACCTGGTCTCTTGCATTGCTATAGCAACATCAAACAGACTAAGATGCCAATGTTCCCAAAGTCTGGGTATCCTGTATCAGTTGTTACATACCTCCAAATCCCTTGTCTGCTGTGTCTTCAACTCTACCTGGTGTAGTGCCTACTTCTTTTGGAGTTTGCCAGTAGGCTGCCTCTTCCCAGTATAAAGTCACACTCTGAACCTTGTTCCTATTTGGATATTGGCTAGTCGCATTCAAGTCCTGAGTTTTCTTTCTGTCATACCAGACTTCCAGATTCAAGTTTCTCCCAGTGAGCTGACTCTTTAGTTTGTTCCTAAATTTATATTTATTTCCTGAACTTTTTTGATTTGCTTCATCCAATTACCACCCATAGTTCAGTTATAATATAGCCAATATATTCTAAAGCTTGCAGGTGGGGGCAGTGCTTATGCTTAACTAGGAGGATCTGGTAGGTAGAAAACAGGAGCAGAGCCAGATAAGGAGACTAATAACAGTAGGCTGAAAAATAGGGAATAGTAGGTGAATTCGTAGGTTGCAAAAAGATAAATTACAATCAGAATGTCACAGATTGTAACATACCCAGGCAGATATGATAAGCAAACAGTATGGTATATAATGGCATAATCTTTCATTCAATATTTATTGTTGGCATTTTATTCATAGTAGAGAAGTTCATAGTAATTTTCAATTTTGACATAGAGAACATTACGTGCATTTGAACAGTTTTGTCAGGTTTTTCAGTCTCATGGAAGTAGCAGAGTTGCTGATATATACTGCAGTAAATTCGACATTCTTTTGATGTTAAAATTAAGTTCCATTTGACTGAGATTTTCCATGAAGAAATTGCACTAATTTTGAGATGAGGCCAACTATTCGCATCCCTTCGTTCATTTATTCAGATATCGAGCATGCTCTTTTTAAACTCCTCTTTTTTGCAAAACATTCTGAGCATATAGATGACAATGACTAGTGGCCTTTGATTCTGAGAAGCCTAGGACTGATGAGTCTTGTAATCTGTAAGTACAATACAATGTTGGAAGTGCCAACTGCCACGAGACACAAAGAGATTAAGTTTTATGAGAACTGAGAAAAGGGAGTCAACTTTAGGAGACATGAAATGCAGTCTGGCCTGGAGAAGGACATTTCAGACAAGGAAAAAACAAAGCAAATGTATCTAGAGAGGAAAGCTTGCATGTGTGTACTGCTACATTTGGTTTTACTGGTCTTGGTTAGAGAATGAGGCATATTCTATTTGATAACAAAGTTCTGAATTTATATCTTCTCTTCTTTATCTTTCAGTGTATCTTACCCCCTCCCATGATAGCTTCAATAGTAAGACTCCACTTACTATTGTTTCAAGAGGAGCAGTCTTCATGGACTCTGCCGGTTTTTGAATACAGAAGAAAAGCAGACCCTGTTGTTGCCTGTGAGCAATCACATGACCATCAGGGGTTATTCCAATCTTAAAAATCTTTCTCTTCAGTGTTATGCTTATTGTGCTTGTAATAGCTCATGACAGTGGTATTATTTTTGTATTATGTTAATGAACTATCTGAATTAATAAATTTAAAGAGAGGAAAAGTTTATTGTAGTTCATACGTGTGGAGGTTTTCTTCTATGGTCAGTTGACCTTGTTGCTTTTGGACATGTGATGACTTGGTACATCATAGCTGGAGTATGTGGTGGAGGAAGCCAGCTGTTCCTCTCATGGTGGCTGGGAAATGAAGGGGAGAAAAAGATCAAAAGAGAATGACTTTCTGCAATCTCCTTCAAGAGCACAACCTGAATTTTGGGGACCTCCCGATAGGTCCCAACTTTTATTTATTTATTTATTTATTTATTTATTTTAAGACAGGGTTTCACTATATAGTTCAGGCTGGCCTTCAGCTCACTTTGTAGCCCAGGCTGGCCTCGAACTTGCAGCAATCCTCCTGCCTCAGCCTCTCTTGTGTTGGGATTCCAGGTGTGTGCCATCTTACCTGGTAGGTCCAATCTTTTAAAGATTCCACCATCTTCCAACAATGGCAAACTCACATTTGACACGTGAGCTGAGGGGACATTCTAGAACTAAACTATAGCAATACAGCAGGCATAGGTCTCAATGTTTTAGCTCCTTATTCATGAAGGCATTTTGTGTTCTCTCCCTTCAACATGCAACCTATGCTCCTCTACCCATGTACCCACAACCATTTTCTCAAGGTACAGGGAGGACTTTTAGTCTAAGTTGCTCTGGGACCTGGAATCAGTTCTTTCCCCAGTGTGTGCATCACCACAAAGCATGGAAAAGGAAGATTATTTTCGTATTACAAAATCTTACCCCGTTCCTGGATCAGGATGAGTGTTACTTCTTTGAAAAGATCTCCCCTTGTTTAAAAATGGGTAACCTAAAGAGTTTCTTCTCTACTGATCTCAGCATACGCACAAAATTTCTTCCAACCATATTTATACTATATACATATGAGTTAAACAAACAAACAGAATAAAATAACTGTTTCTTTTGAAAAAACTCTGAGTGTTTTAGACTTCTACATTTAGCTCCACAGGAGTAAGTGGTAGAAACCATGTATGACAGCCAATGTAATTTATCCAGAATAAAGGAGAGGAGCCGGGGATTTAGCTCAGTGGTGTAAGTGCCTGCCTGGCAAGTACAAGGTCAGGAGTTCGATCCCCAGTACAAAAAAAAAAACCCAAAATTCAAAAAAGACAAAAACGAACATACCCCAAAAAACCTCATGCAGAATGAAGGAGGAAAATTTTAAATCTCAATAGGTATAGAAAAAGCATTCACAAAATTAAAGGTATTATAAAAGGTATTTCAAAAAGGTATTATAAAAATCAAACTACAAAAAGATAAAAGCTTGAATGCCTTCTTTTACAATTCTGAGAAGGCCAAGATATCTACTCCTACCACTTCTATGCTGTGTTGTATTAAATATCTTAGCTAGTTTCATTGTGGAGGACCACCTGGATGATTCTCCTACAAAGAAGACCAATTATCTCCATTTTGGGTAAACCTGGCCCTATTTACATTTATTGATATGTACAGATCTGCCTAAGACTTTTCCTAATCCCCTCAATTGGCTTTAAGCAATGCAAATCCGTGTAGTTGAGGTGCTGTTGTGTAGTCTTTGAAGTAATGGGACAGGTCAGTGTTGCCACACCTAATAGCTCCCAAGAAGCATGTGTGAACCAGGCAGGTTGGAGAGCCATGCTCTACACTGTTGTGGGTAGGAGAAAACCTAGAACCTTGAGATAAGAGGCTATGACTTTCCAAGGCATAAAATATTACAAAGCAGAGCTGAAGCACTGATCTCAAAAGTGCTACCTCAGATACTACCTCAGATTGTGTTATGCAGATTATTCCTTCTGTGTATCTTTCTGCATACTGCAGAGGTGATCTCAGGTCATTACTAGTCCAGCTCACAGCGCTCACATACTTTCTGCCTCTCTAACAGTCACTCATTCCCGAGCTGCTCCCCTCTTTGTGAATTAATAAAACTTGGGTTCAGCTCTGGGTAGAGGCCTTGATTTCAGTTAATCATCATACCAGCCAGATTTAGGACCTCCTTGGCTCCCCACAACTACAGATACACCTCACTGTCTGCTGTGGGCTGCACTGGAAGTGGGGGTGTGGGGGCACAATTGTATGAGTAGCAAAGGCAAAGTTATAGAATAATAAACTGATAGACATGGTATGGCAAGTTAAAATCAAATGGTAGCCTCTGTCTCTGCTCCTGCTGCCTGTCATGTAAATACCCTGCTGAATTCAGTCAGCCTTGACTATCTGGATCCAGTTGCTTTTCTTCTGATAATGCAGTGAGCCAATTTGACTATTCTCAGTTTATGTTTCCCTTAATTAAGAAAACATATTGCTTCTAACTGGCTTTAAGGTCTTTGGATGGGGTGAAATAATCCAATCAAATATACTTTTTAACTCTGTTTTCTTCACTTGAACTCCCTTCCCTTCCCCAGGATGTTCCTATATTATGATAAACAATTCCTTTTAAGCAAATCTATTTAGAGTTGGTTTTCCTGATAGTATATGACTTAGTTCAATCAATGTAACCAATCATGTAATGCCTTGTACTTCCTGCTTATAAACTGTGTTTAATCCGAACTCAAAATTGTCTCAGTGCTAGTGATTTGAACTTGGTCCCACTATCCTGCTGACATTACAATCAATAAACAAGTTGCCTTCTAGATTCCTCAGTGGAAAGAGTCTTACATCAGTTTGATACTGGTTTTACTGTAACATTCAGGTGTGTTTGGTTGGGAAGACACTATGCTAACCACTTACTGCTCACTGCCTGGGCTCATTTCCCATCTGCAGACAAGAAAGTATTATTGTAGACAGCTGAGTTAGTTAGTTAAAATTATTACAGGCAATGAGATAGGATTAGGTCCTCAATGGAGCCAGTGCAGACACCAGGCAACTGCCAGGGAAGCTGATGCCTTCTGCTGTGGACCAGGCCTCAAGACAAAAGACCACACAAGTGCACCCATATCCTGAGGATTGATACCCTAAGTAGTTCCCATACCCCTGGGGAAGAGTCACTGCTCCTAAGAATGCCCACTTTCTTTTGTAATCAATTTTACCTGAACTATTGATCTTATTGGCTGACTATAGTTATGTCCCACCTTATGCCCATCTGCCTTGTGAGTTCCCAGTCTTCCCCCACCTTGAACCCATGCTTTTACTCTATAAAAGTCCCTGGAAAAGATAGAGTCCTTGGTAACCCACTCTGGACCCCTTCTGTCTCTCTTCAGACAGAAGCTTTCTTTCTCCCAATAAATATATTCTACTCTTCACCTCCGTTGTTCCTAAAATTCATTCTTCGATTTTAGAGAACACGAGCTTGCCGTCATAGTAGGTCGGGAGTTTCATTCCCCTATATCAGTATGGCTTCTGGACCTGTTTTTGGAGTCTCAGGTCTGTTGGCAGTTGAGGGAAGGAGCCCTTAGGTGACAGTAGAGACCCCATTGAACCCTGGGAGGAGTCAGAATATGACACAGACCAGGCCCTAGGACAAGATAAGGCAGGCCTGGGTTTTGGCCTACGGTTAACTTAGGTAACCTGCTTGTTGCCACCCCCACTGTGGGCGATGGAGGACCTGTCACCCCTCAAGACATCCTCAGCTGTCCCCTGCTCCAGTTCCAGTTCCTGTTCAGCTGCAGCTGCTGTTCCAGTTAGACTTGCCCTTAGCCTACCTACTTCTTTTGTTACCTGCTTGTTCACCTGCTTGTTACTGTTGCTACTGTGCACGAAGGAAGATTGGATCACTCCTTGAATCTGTGTCTGTTACCTGTTCCGGTCCATTTCTTGTTTTGGTTAGAGTAGTCATCTGTAGCTGCTGTTCCAGTCAGATTTGCCCATGGGCTTGGGGGTGGGAAGGTACTAACTTCTATGTTCTTTTGTGTGAATGTGTGTAAATATGTGTACAAAATAAAACATGCAAGTCCAAGGCTTCCTGGACTCAACTGGGAACTGAAAAAAAAAGCAGTTTAATCAGTTTAGAAACAAAAGTGAAGAAATTATTTGCACTGTAATAAGTAAAGACAAGAAAAAGCTGCTTAACTTTAGTATATCAGAGTACATGAGTGGGGTGATGCAGATAGGCTAATAAAAAGAGAGAGAGAAAGAAACTGCACACCTGAAAAGCCAGCTGACCTGATGGCTAAGTCAAAACAGGAATGGTCCTTTTATTTCAAAGAGAGCAAGGGAACAAGACAGAGCCGGAGCTCTCCCCCTGCTTGGGCCAGCTAACATCACCAGCCTGGCACTGTCTTGCAGGCTTCTGAAAGCTAGGGAGACTCCAACCAGGGGTGAATAGCCAAAGTTCTGTCAAGCCTAAGAAAGTTTTACAGAAGAAATCAAATTACAAATTTAATTAACTGGTAAATATACTTTTGGTTTTCAGTTTGAGTTGATGTGTATAAAGCATTTCTTGCACATTACAAAATTTTGGATTTACAGGGTTAACTTGCTCTTTTATCTGGTCTGTTGTTTTAAAACAAAAACACTGGTTCAAGGTTACTCAGAGGTCTTCTGGTAGTTGATCTGAGGAGAAAAAAAGGAACACTTTAAAATTCAAGTGTCTACAGTCAATTTTGTTGTAGCAGGTTATAGTAAGTAGGAGAGGAGAAATAGTAAGAAGGCTATGACAGAGATATACTTTTGGTCTGAGTGGATTCTGCACGATGAAAATCTTGTTCTGCTATAGAGATAAGAAGAGAGATAATGACAGACTAGAAAGCTTATATATGTTGAGGAAAGCTTGTGGAAGTAGTTTATTAAAAGAAAATATATGTGTGATTACTTGTTAATTTGGTGAAGCTCAGGTTGTTCCTTCTAAAAACCCCCATGAGTGAAACGGTCAAATCAATATAAGCTTATTAGTCAAATAATAGCCTTTTAAAAAAAGGGTATATGATATATATGCTGTATGTTACTCTACTCAGTACTAAGATGGACATTTAAACATGTTATAAAAATAATGTCATGATTGGCGTGCTAATATGTGTGGCCTTTTATCTCAAATTTCCTTTGTAAAATTGTACAACTGCTATCTGTTAACATTGTTCAAGGATTCAGCTACTAAGACAGTCATGGTAGATAGAAAATAGTGGTCCTTTGTTATGCTTTATATTTCAAAGTGATTGCTATTTAGATAAAATTAGAATAACTAAACCCACTGTAATACTAATGCCCCCAGTCAGTATACTTCAGTTTGGTAGTTGCCGGGGTAGTAGTTCCTGTTTCAGGTCTGCTTGCTCTTGTCTCTTAAAAATGGTTGGTCACTGTGATGAGCAGTTGGTCACTATGATGATAGACTGCTAAAATAAGCCTCTCTTACCTGTAAAGCCAGTTTGAGATTTTTCAGCTGTCAGTGCCACTGTGATCCTCTCACCCTTTGGGGCTGTTCTAGCTTCTTTAGGCTGCTCAGACAGTCCCTGGGAGAGGCCAGTTGCCTACCTGTTTAGAACATTGGACTCGGCACCAAGAAAATGGTCTCCCGGCTTGTGGTACTTGCTGCAACTTCTCCCTTAATCAAGCAGGCAAACCAACTGACTTTGGGACATTGAGATAAATGGTCCTGAAGACAGCACCCAAAGACAAGGAAAAATCATACGGAGTGACTGATAAACAACCTCTGGCCTCATCATGGCTGCCTGTAGCCACCTTCTTGGCAGGTAGAAGGACTGGGAAACAGTCTGTTTGGAGCCCAATGATATTTTAAAAGCTTTAAAAAACAATTAAAGCAAAAAATACATAAAACAATGCCCATGTGGCTGCTGTGGCTATGAGATGATAGGGCTGGTAACACACAGCTGAGCCCCAAGAGAGCTCTCATCAGCAGAGCCGGCACCCCCTCTGCAGATGGGTTCTGCAGGATGGGCAGACACAGCCCCAGAAGTGGGTAACCAGAGTTGGTTGATGGCAGCAGCTCACGTAGCTTGGGAAAACCCAGGTGACCTTCGGGGGCAAGTCAGTATCCAGACCTGATAACTCTGCTACATGAAGCTGCCCATCTAACTCATCTAACTCATCTGTGGCTAGGCTGACAGCCAATGGGTCCATCCAGATCTGGCACTGATTGGCCTTCATGGACCCACAGGCTGTCCTAGCGGGGACAGCCTCATTCACCATGGGCCGCCCTTCCTTTTTCCTACACCGGTACAGTTCTTATAAATCTCATTTTACCTTGGCATTTTACTTCCACATCTCCCATCTGACAAGATATCAACAGCGTCATGAATCGGGTGATGCAGAAAGGGGCTAGCAGGGCTGCTGCAGACTCAAATGTGCAGCCAGCCCACTCGCCAGGACCTGCTGGTGACCAGCCTCGCCACAGAGAAGTTAGACCAGCAGCCTCTGTTTTGTTTTTTTTTTAATTTTTAAATTTTTTTATTTTTATGTGTTGCTCACACTGTGGAGTCAATTATACCCTGAACAACAATACTGGCAAATGGGCCAGGGGCCAGAGGGCCAAAGCAGCTCTGGTAAAGCTAAAAGAAGTGACACTTTTATCCTGATCAGGAGGCAGGCTCTGCTACCTAGGTCTTGGGGGATCCAGGAGACTGGAAGCCCACATGTGGAATTGACTATTTATTGGTCCCCCAAAATTTACTGGACTGCTGGGGATTTAGCTCAGTGGCATAAGCTCCTGCTTGGCAAGCGTGAGGTCCAGAGTTCAATCCCTGATACAAAAAAAAAAAAAATTTACTGGACTATTAATAGTGCAATGCATACTAATGTTGATGAATTCCAGAGCTGAGTCAACTTTAATGTACAACAACCCAGACTGTCTTACAGGACCTGCTGCATACATAAAAGGGTACAGAGATTACTACATCATGGTCCCAAAGGCCCGGATGATTTTGAGTTATCGCGTACTTGCACCCATGCCTGTACGTTTCCCTGGTTGCTAATATATACTGGGAGTGAACACAATGAATGGTGCTCAGCTTGACACCATGCAGGGAGAATTCCAGTTACATAATTTGTGTGATAAAAACTATAGCCTGAGGCCATCCACACGTGCACAGTTGACTCTCCCACAGGCCACATGCGTTATGCATGTGAAGCACTACCAGTTGCCTGGAGGACGTGAGGAGATGGGGCAGAATTGAAATTTAAAACACATGACTGAAATTCCCTGCACAGAGCCCTTTAGTACGGCCCATGCAGAAGCCAGATGGGTCATGACAAATGACTGTCTCACCCTGACGCTAGCAGTCAGGACCAATTTGCCTTCATCTAGGAAGGCAACAATGGACCTTCCAGATGTTGCCACAAGGCTATTGCATAGCCCAACTTTGTGTCATGGCCTGATGGCACAGGATCTGTCTACCTGGACCAAGCCACACATTGTGTCACTGTTTTGTGTTGATGATATTATGTTAATGTGATCGTCTTGCAGGTTTAACAGCTGCCATGTACACTCTGAAGGAAGTTTGCTGGCATGAGGTGAACCATAGACAAAAATAA
>PVJX010039236.1:0-15880 GCA_004027295.1 Dolichotis patagonum
AGGGGTCTGTAAGCAATGTACAAAAATACATTGGTTTGTCCTGCAAGATACCAAGATATGTATAGTATCCAATATGCCTGGGGGGTTGGATCAAGCATTATCCATGCAAGTTTGAATTAGAAAGGGAATGTTCAAAACTGATTTTATTGTCCAGATTTCCCCACTCATTTCCTAACCCTATATACTCTACCTCTTCCCATTACTATAACAGAAACTATGTGAGTAGAATTGTGAAAGCAGAAGCCAAAGTGCATTAAGTAAAGGATAAAGAAAGAATAAACAGGTGAGAAAAGATTAACAACATGGCTGGGTGTGGTGGCACATGCCTATAACCCCAGCACTTAGAAGGTTGAGGCAGGAGGATCACAGGAGTTCAAGGTCAACCAGAACTACACATTGAGATTCTGTCTCAAAAAACTAAACAAAACAACAAAACTAAAGGGTTGACAGTATAGATCAGGCTAGATGGACAGATAAAACCTATGGATTATTTGTTTATAGATCAGAAATAACTGCTTGTTTACATTTGCATTGAAATGATCTAGAAAAGATGAATTGATACGAGAGAAAGGAATGGAATATATATTTTTTTTTCTTTTTTTTAAACCAAGGACAAGGAGGGGATTGTTGGAGCTTTTTGAAGCTGAATACATGTGCAGAGCTGTAGCGTGATCTGGGCATGGCTGAACTGAGAACAAGGAAATGCCTCAGGGGGCAAGATAGGCCACAGTTGAGGATGCCTGGAGATTTTTTTCCTAGGATGGTGCTCCTTAAGTAGCATCATCTATTGCTTTGAGGGGTCTTTGAACCCCTCCTAAGATCCTGCTCAGGTTTCCTGCATTTTCCACTCTAACTTATTCCTTGCTTTGAATAAATACGGGTCCCCCAGAGACAGTCTGTCTCAGCTACCAGAGTTACAAACTCTGCAGAGGATTTCAGTCCTCCTGGAGCCCTAAAGATCATACCACTTGTTTCATTCATTTAGGCCTTCACTGAGCACTCATTTGGGAGATTGGGGATCTAGGCCCAGACCCCAATAGAGGATGGCTCCAGAACACAATAGAAAGATGAACCTCTAATAAGTACCTAAGAAGTAGGCACCATCTCCTCCAGTAGAATAAGAAGAAAGGGAGAGAAGATGGGACAAATGTAGAAAGGTCTATAGATTGGTGATGGAAAATTGAAGAAGTTACAACTGATTGCATAAGGTCAGAGAATGATGGAAGATGGTAATGAACTAGGTTGAAAGGACAAATAGTGGTATGGTTGGAGTGACAAGACTCCCTTCAGTGGGTGGTTGTGATTACATTGGAGGTGATGAGTGATGAGGAAGTCAAATAAATGACAAACCAAGATATTAGATAATGTTTTTGTTATGATTTTTTTGTAGCAACTAATGGGGACCTGAGCATCAACTGAATGAAAGATAAAGAAATGTTCTAGTTTTTTCATGGTTATTTTGACTTCCAGGAAAAGCCAGAAGTCACACAGTGCCAGATCCAGTGCGTAAGGTGGACAAGGACAAACTGTGATGTTCTCATGGACACCTTTACTGTGTATATTTTAAAATCACACCATATAAAGACACTTGTGAAAGAGGATTTCCAGGACTGGTTCAAAAAGTGACAAGAACAGTGAGTTAAGTGCATTCAATGGGAGGGGGGCATATTTCAAGTAGGATTAATGGCAATGTGTTTTTTCTTGTAATAACCTTTAAACATTCACTGTATTTTTCAATCACTATCATATATACCAAAAATACCAGTTATCTAAAATAAAATTTCAAAGATATATCCTTTGATAAATTAGGTCCTCTTTTGATGACATTGTGAGAAAAGGTAGAGAAAGCATCTAATTTGCAGAAGAATCTGTTACTTGCCCATTAGTCATTTCCTTTTTCAGTTTTGGCAAGCATATCACAGACTTTTTAACTGCTTACTAATAGATTCTCAGACTTTTTCATTTGCCTTAAAAGTATCTTGCATAACCCAAATTCCCAAGAAAATACCAATATAACTTTTATCAATGTAGTGTTTCAGTAAAATTCATTTGTCATGTCATGTGCTTTGTTTTATTAAAATGCTTAGCTCTCATTCAATTTATTGGAAGGCCTTATTCTAATTAGCCAACCAGTCTTCACAGCAAACTAGATCAGACATTCTTGAAGAAAGACTTCATTTTGCAGAGTTAGAGTATTTTTAAGTTAAATATATTAATATAAATTATATATGACAGAGTGTTTAGGTTTAGTTACAGTTTGATGAGTTTTGGTAAGTATATACCTGTGTAACTCTTATGGTGAACATTTACACCACTGCAGAAGGTTCCCTCCTGTGCCTCTGTGGTCAGTTTGGTCTTAACCCATCCCCAGTGCCAAGTAACCACCAATCAGCTTTCTCACACTTTAGGTAAGTGTCACCTGTTCTAAAACTATGAAGTACATGTCTATGAAGACATGGACTTTCATTTATGCTTGTCTTTTCACTCAGCATAGTATTATTCATCCATATTGTTGCATGTGCCAGTATTTTTCTTTTAGTACTCCTTTGAGTACTCCACAACTTTTTCATTTACTTATTAACAGACATTTAAGTTGATTTGTTTGGGAGCTCATGAGCATTCTTGCACAGCGTGTCTGTGCACATGTGAGTATATCTGATGAATCAGACATTAGGATGGAAAGGAATATAGTGGGAAAAGGATGAGTTTGGAGTCAGATAGTAGTGATTAGAGTCCAATATTTAATCTAGGAACTGAAGGCAAATCACTTCCTTCTCTGAAGTTTTGTTTTCTTTTAAATAAAGCTAATACTAACTCCACAGGATCACTGGATGGATTTAAAGAATGGATTTAAATCACTTGAAAGTACATTGTTTTGACATCTTGGTATAGCAGGACAGGTGAGTATACTCTGACCTAAAGAATGCCACCTCATGACAGCCACAGAGAGGCAAACAGGTCACTTCAGTATAAAGTGATGCAGACTATCATAGGTATCTTGGAGGCAAGGCATTTTATCCTCATGAGAAAGATCAGAGACTATGAGAGACACGGCTCGAAATGAGTAGTGAAGAGTGGGAGGCTGAAGGTACAAGATGAGTAAAGACACAAAGGCAAAAAAACCCTCCAGCATGTTGTTAGGAAAACCCAAAGCAACTTGATGTCACAATACAAAATCCAAGACATGAATGGGAACAAATGAGGTTAGGTAGGTAGCTCCCTGCATGGTCATGCTAAAGATCTTGACCTTACTATGTGCCTTGATTTCCTCCTGTGTCAAATTCTCTATAAAATTAGGATTATAATAGGACTTTCCTTACAGAGCTGCTGGGCAACTGAAGGAAAAAAACAAATCAAATCACCAAATAGATAAATTAGAAGATTGCCTGGCATATACTGGGGGGTCTACATATTTCCTGACAGTAATAATCTTAAAGGGGGCAGGAAAGGTTTAAGTTAGGAAATGTGTTACCACATTCATGTTTTGAAATGGTCACTTGGGGAAGCTGGGCGTGATGGTATATATTTGTAATCCCAGCACTTGGGAGGCTAAAAGAGGATTCCCAGGAGTTCAAGGCCAACCTGGGCTATTGGTGAGTTCAAGGCCAGTCTGTACATAGTGACATCCTGTTCAAAAAGAAATCACTCTGGGGAAAGCAAGGAGGAATGGTTTATAGGAGAGAATATGAGAGAAAAATAGGCAAGTTGGGGGCTATGAAAAGTCCTTCCCTGTGTTAAAACACTGATAGTAAGGACAGGGGGAATTCAGGTATTTAAAAATTAAAAGATGTGGTATACAACTGTCACCCAACTACTCAGGAGGCTTAGCCTGTGGACCACGTACCTCAACGGGTTCAAGGCTAGCTTGGACAATACAGCAAGACACCATCTCTTGAAAAAAAAAAAAAAAAAAGGTAGAATAGATGAGCCCTGATGTTTGTTTAGATATGGGATGTAGATGGTGAAGTCTCAGGTTAGGATTCCTAGAGCAGGACCTCAAAGTGAGCTTTCTTTTGAAGTGATTTCCCTTCTTCCCTTTCCCAATAATAAAAAGACCATCACAGCACAATTCCTTTTAAAGTTTTACTAAAGTTTAATGGAACAATTAATATATATTTTTTGTTAACCCCAGTACAAAAATACAGTTGATGACTTGACAAAAATGGCTCCATGTAGGGCTTGAAGGTTACAGTTTCTCCAGTAGTCAAGAGGGAAAGCATGCTTCCAGTGGGGGCCAGTCCAAGCACACCGCCATTCCTGCACACACATGCGTGCAAACAGGGCAAGCCGAGCACAGAGGAAGGAGGTCATGGGGATTCAGGAAAACCTCCAATATTATTCTTAGGAGAAAAAGAAAACAGGCTGTTCTCCTTGATGAGTTATAAAATTATCGATTGCTCAGGACTTGCTGTTATTTAAAAAAAATTTTAAGCTAGTCCTGCAATGTTAATATTGTAGAAAAGATGTTGCTGGTCTTCTTTTACCAGTAAGGTGAGTTAAGCAGGAGCAAAGTGGAAAAAGACTCAAATACTGTAATGTGAGGAGTAAATCTCCAAGTGGCTCAAGTTCTGTGTCACACGGTTTCATTCTTTACATTCAAAGACAAATGGACACTTAAGTGACAGGTAGCAGGAGAAGGAAGTCTGCCACACTGCTAGATCCACACATATGCCGACCAGCTTTTGTTAGCAGACTTCTTCCACAGTGAGAGAGCTTCTTCCAGCTAGGTAGAAGCAAGTTTTCCCGGTTGGTTTAATTGTTCTGGGTGATTCCTCAATATTCCTTCCTTTGCTGCTTTCCTTCTAGAACACTGACTTTGATGAAAGAAGGGGTACATTTGTGTTACAACTCATCTTCAAGATGTTTCTCTCTGAAGGCATCACCCGTTAGCCTTTCTTGAGCTTCTTTCATTCCCTGAACAACTGTGAAATCAAAGTAGAGGGGAAAGTTATGAAACATCTTTGGTATCTGATATTTGGCAGTAAATGTAGATTTTTAAGTGTCTTAGGAAAATCATGAGACCTGGACTTAAGATCTAGTTGTGGACGTTAGTCCTGGCATGGCATTGATCTCTTTTGAACTTCATTTCCTGTAGAGGTGACAGGTTACACTGATGTGCGTGAGTATGTGTATATGTGTTCCCATGGATGGTCTCCACTCAAGGGTGTAGTCATTTCTACTTTCAACTATACGTGAAAGGAGTCATTTTCAGAAGGATGGAGGAGAGAGAGAGAAAAAGAGAGAACGAAAATGAGGGCCTTAAGCAGAGAGAAAAGGAAATTTCTTATACGCTTCTGGGCATCCCTCTTATGGATATGCACTTTAAGCAGGGCAGTTATTGCAGTATAGACCTTTGCATGATGGTTCTACAATAGCACACCTGTATAGCTGTAGGCTGGGAACTAGCTTAAGCCAGAGTCTGTGAATCTTGGGAAGCAGACCCACTAGCTCCTAAGAGCCAGATAAAATAACTGGTTATTTTTTTGTTTTGCCTCTATCTTTAGTCATTTGTTCCAGTTTCATGGTAGCTCTCACAAACAACCTACAGAAGAGTCTTGCTCATGTTTGAACTGTGTCAGTATGAAGACAGCAGTGGTAAACTTCGGTAAAATTCAAAAGGGAAGGTGAATCCTGAGACAAGAATTGGAGGAGGAAGAGAAGAAGATGATGGAGGAGGAGGAGGAGGAGGAAGAGAAGAAGAAGATGATGGAGGAGGAGGAGGAGGAGGAAGAGAAGAAGGAGAGAAGGAGAGAAGAAGGAGAGAAGAAGAAGGAAAGAAGAAGGAGAGAAGAAGAAGGAGAGAAGGAGAGAAGAACGAGGAGGAGGAGGAGGAGGATACCCTAGCCTGCTCCTCTTTGTTATTCTGAAAATACAAGTTCCAAGGACTCAAAGTGGCCAAGGACATGGCTGCTAGACAACAGGGGACACATGACAATTTGGCAAACAATTCCCTTTTATAGACCAGGGTAAAAAGGATGGAAGACAGGGACAGTACATGACATAAATTCCAAGCTATGCCTTTAAAATGCTTGTGCTTCAGAATTCAGGGACAAGATGTCAGCTTTCTTTCACCTCTCTATGCTGATGCCATTTTTCTCTGCCTGGCACATGCTTTTCCCATTCTTATACTGACTAGGTCTTACTGACCAGGGCTCCATCCATGCATGATTTCCCCCAGCAAGCCTCGTACACTCTCCATGTCTGGCTACATCCTCCCCACTTCTTGCTACTGTAGTTGCAAATGTTCTCTTCTTATCTGTCCAGAGACAAATTCTTCTAGATCTTCCAATTAAAGTTTAGTATCTATGAAACCTCTTAGACTTATTCAGCTATTTTTATTCTTTCTCTAGATTTTTACAGGAACAGTATTAGTAAAATGGGAAAAAAAAATGGAATAAAATCCCAACTATGTGACATATTGTGAGACCATGAGCAAGTGAATACCCCCAGGAGCCTTAGGTCTTTAAGTTTCCATGAGTCAATTAGCTCTTCCTTTGGATTTTATTTATTTTGTAGGACTGGCAATTGAACTCAGGGCCTTCACACTGAGGTACTTCCCTTTTTTTTTTTTTGGTACTGGAAATCGAACTCATGACCTTGAGCTTGCCAGGCAGGCACTTATACCACTGAGCTAAATCCCCAGCCCCACTTTTTCTTTTTTGAGATCGAGTCTTGCTGCTCAGGGTGGGCTTGAATTTGCAATCTTCATGCCTCAGCCTCCCAGAATGCTGGGATTACAGGGATATACTACCATGACCAGTTCCGCTGGATTTCATTTTTTAAAGGAGAGGTTTAACTTGGCTCATATCCACTGGATGTTTAAGTAGTTAGGAAGGGTTCAGTTTCATCTTTCTCCTGTATCTTACACAGGATCTAGCCGTAAATTAGTCATGAAGGCAATCCTCAGCCAGCGCACTGGATTAAGCTCCTATCACAGATCCTGCCTGTCATTCATCCGAGTTAAATCTAACAGCAATTCTTCCTTTCACTCAGCAGAACTGTACCTTGCTCAGCACTGACGTAGAAATACTTATAGCTGGGGTTTCCATTCTCATTGATGATTTCAGGATGCACCTTGCCACTGGGATCTATTATAGATAAAATGGCACAGATTGCAGTAAAAGTATTTCTCAACATCACATGATACACTAGGTCCTTTGGGAAATGATACCTGCCCATACTTGTAGCCCATTACCCTACCCCTTACATTTCATGCTTTAGTCACAATGCACTCCTTAGAATTCCCAGAATACAAATCCTCTTAGCTCCTCCATATGTCTTGGCACAGTTATGCCCCTTTTTTAGGCATGTTCTCTTTCTTCTTGATGATGGGGTCATATATTTCTGTATCTCCCATAGAACCCAAGCAGAGATTAGGTGACCACTAGCTATTTCTTGTAACTTGTAGGGGAAAGACATTTGTGTGGTTGTACTATTCTGTTGCTTCAGCTACACTACAGGGTCAGGTGGGGATTGTGGCTTATCTCTCTTTTTACAGGGCTTACCATGGTATTTGACATGCAGCTAATGATCAGATGACTGCTGAATGAGTAAACAGACGATCAAACTTGTCATTGCTCATAAAAACAGTCTGTTAATGGGAAAATTTTTCATACAAACTTGCAGTTCTGGTATATTCAGAATTCCTCTAATTTCTTCAACTGGTTTCTGTTTTTGGATACCCCAGTGCAGTTTTACTAGGTGCACATTTCTCTCTCCAACTACATTATGAGTAAGGTGTTTTGGCCTTACCCAAGAAAAGGATTCGTGGAATATAACCACCATCAGGACTAAAATCTTCATCCTTGGGTTCTTCTTCATCCTGTTAAGGTTAAATGTAAACTTTGTATTAGATTATGTTCTCCTTCTCAAAGCCTTTCAGCGCATTCTTCTCTTGCTAGGACTTCAAAGCCCTACATGTCCTGACCCTTGGGCACTTCTCAAACTTCATACTTACCTCATTCAGTCCTCTTTGGCTAATTACTTTGTTTACTATTGTCATTCAATAAACCAGTTAAGAAAATAAAATAAAATAAACCAGATATAATACTGTCAGGCGTTTGAACTTGCTCTTGTGCTCTGTACACAAGACAGACACACTGTATCCTATCATCTCTCTGCTTCAGATCTTTGCTCAAATGTCACCTTCTTTTCTAACCACCTATCTAAAATTGCATCCCTGCCATCTTTTATTTTTAGCTACATCATTTATTATCATGTGACACATTTTCCTTGTTGCTCCACATTAGAACATTATTTCAATGAGGAAAGGTTGTCTCTTTTGTTCACTGTGTTTCCAGTGCCTACATAACTGACTCACAAATAGTATTTTTTACGTGAATGAATTAATGAAATTGGTATTTTAGCTACAATGGTGGAGTGACAGTCTTTCCAGGACATACAACCATGCAATCAGTTTTACTATTACTGTTTTGCAGAAATTTCTTAAGTTAAAGGAATGCTCATTAAAGATATTATTTCTGTCTCCTCTGAATAATGGAGACCATAATTTACCATAGAAAGTGAACAGGAATTCATATACATGGGAAATTAATAATAACTTTGTAATTTATGATGCTACTCCCATTTAATGGGTTTTAAATGAGGTCAATTCTTCATGCTGTAATCTAACTACCTTAATAAGATATGCAGAATTCATGCTATTCACTAGCTATATAAGCAACACTTTTGCAGCCTCAATGTTAACTATCAATATGTTCAGAAGATTCTCAGTTCTATGCTTAAGTAAATATCAGCTTCACAGAAATTTAAAGCTAGAAGAGTCATCATACAGCACACAAGTAATTCCACACTTGACGAATAAAGGAATATAGCTAGGTCACAGTACCTATTCTAATCACTTATTCACTGATTTTGAACACACTGAATACCTCTTTCATGTCTAAGATGTTCTTTAAATTGGGGGCAGTACCAATGGCCTAAAAATCTCCCCAAATCCAAAGTAGGATGCTCTATGACTTAACATGCCAAGACCTTAAGTCTATACATATCAAGTATACGAGAAATGTCTCATGAGAAAACAGGGAGGTTGTAAATAAGTCCAGCACAGAGGTGTTCAACTGAATCTCATTTGGCAGGGAGCTGTAGTCTCCATGTATGATTATTTAGTTATACAAAAATGCACAATGTCATAATTGAAAACCAAGGATGAGCCAAGCATAGTGGCACACATCTGTGGTCAAAGCACTCAGGAGGGTGATACAAGAGAATCACCATTAGTTAGGGGCCAGCCTGGGCTACACAGTAAGTTCCACTCCAGTTTGAACCACACAGTGAGACCATGTTTCAAAAATTAAAAAAATTTTTAAAAATTAAAAATCAAGGATAAAAGAGCCTTAAAGTTTAGTTATCTTACGCAGGCTCTCCTCTCTTACTTCCCCAAAGTACATACTGAATGGCTTTTGATCACATCTAATGCAAGCCTTAACATTAGAGGTCAAAAGATTTTTAAAAATACATAAATTACAGACACACACAAAATCAGAGGTCAAGAGAAAAATAAATATATACAAGTAGCAGGCTCTGCTCAGTATGATTATATATCACTAGTAATACTAACTCTAAAATAATAAAGTCTTTAAAAAAAAAAGGAGAAACTCAACCTTACCTCAAGATTTACCATAACAAAATTATGGGAAAGTTCTGAAATTTCTTTAGATTCTGCAAATTTGGGTTTTAAAGCTAGGAGAAAAAGAAAATATTTTGGAACAGAAGAAACATCATCATATCCAAACCCTAAAGAGCATGAACATCACTAATTCTCCTGGATAGCAAGCATTTGCTAAATTGATGCATATAACTGAAAGCCTTTTTTTAAAAAAAAAATTTAAAACCAGAATCAAGACTCCTAGATTCTTTTTTTTTTTTTGTACCGGGGATCAAACTCACGACCTCACGCTTGCCAGGCAGGCGCTTAAGCCACTGAGCTAAATCCCCGGCCAAGACTCCTAGATTCTAATCCTCCTTCTGCTATTTATTTGCATAGTGGTATGACCTTGAATGACACTTCATTTCTATGAAGCTTTTATCTCATTGATAAAGTAAGGATGATACACAAGTGAAGGGAGTATTACTATTTACTTTTTACAGTTACATTTCAGTAACTTGTGCTGAAAAATAGAATAAAATATGTACACTAATATATGTAAATAAATATACATAATTACTTACACTAATTTTACATGTCTTCCCCAATTAGGGTGTTATTAGGTATAGCACACCAAATGAAAGATAAAACTTGGCTGGAGAGCTGGCAGGGTAGTTAGTATAGAAGAAATACATGACACAAAGTTAATCACCTCAAATCAGGTTCTGATTTGGTTCCCATTTTCTCCAGGAAGTCTTATCTAATTATTTCCCATGTCTCTCAGTATATGATTTCATCTCCCTAAAATTTATGGTCTATGTGACATATTTTAGCACTTAACCTCATACTCTACAGCACTATATTTTAATTACCACATTCTCCCTATCACCCCCCTCCACCCTGCAAATAAAAATGCAAATTTCATGAAGGAAGGTTATCTGTATTTCTTTGGTATTCCTTCAAGCAATCAGAAGTACTGGGGCAAAATCAGTGCTAATATTTATTACATGTTAACCTTTGACAGCACATCTGAAATCTGATGTTGAGTACTTGAGGTTACCTTTGCAAGCGCCGCACCAAGATTTATGGATAATCACCATCAGGGGCAATCCACTTAAAAAGAAAACAAACAAGTTATAAGCTAGTAATTCAACTTGCTTAAAGCTCGTCTAATAAAATGTTTATGAAGACAAAGGTTAATGCACAAAGGCATTCTCGTACTATTCTATGATTTCAGTTGGAAAAATCATGAGACAACCTAAATATTCAATAATAATGTATTGTCATGGCAAAATTATTGGTAAGTTCTGGCATTTTGTTTGTGCTTAAAGCTAGGGAAAAAGATTGTGGGATACAAAAAAAAATCACATCAATGTTTTAAAATGTTATGGTAGTCTAAATGATTACATTGTGCAGTCACTGAAAATATAAATGAAAAATTTTCATTGCTGTTAAATAAAAATCTAGGATATAAAATCATCTACAATTTAATTTTAATTATACAAATATGCAGAGCAAAGAGCCTAAAAAGGAAATGTATCAAAACATAGAATCAGTTATCTATAGATGGACCCTTTAGCTGAGCTCGAGACTGTGAGGGCTAAGACAAAGACTTCTCTGGATCACCCATATTTATTAGGTCCAAAATAAAGGGTGGGGAAACTGAGGAAAGTGTGGAAAATGAGCAGGACCTTGGGAGTCACTTCAAAGACTTCTCTAAGTAGTAAATTACGCCAATTTAGGAGAAGTCTTATCTCTAGGATGACATTTATGGTAGGAGTGCAACTGCAGGAGTGAGATTCCTTCTGCTGCAGTCTCTATTTACTTAACTAGTGTTGGAGTCAAGGTGTCCTTAGCTGTGGCCTTATCTTGCCTTTTGAGGTATCTCTGGCCTCACAGGCCACTACAGGCCTCAGCCAGGACCAGTGATTCCTAGAAGTTCACTAACTATGAATCAGCTCCCGTCACCAGGCAAGGGGCTGAGGCCTAGGACAGACTCACAGATAAACACAGAAAGCCAATTAGTTAATTTTAAATCCTGCTCAGAGCCGCTTCATAGTAGTCTCCAACAGCTATTACACTTTCAAAGCTCACATATCGACTAGGAGGACCCTTTGTAGGTAATCACTGGCTTTCTCAATCACACCGCCTCCCATATGTAACCATATCGCCACATGCTGGTGTAATATTTATGACCACACTTAGCATTATAGAATTATATCTATTACCTACCCATCTCTTTCTGTTAGACTTGGAGCTTTTTAAGGAATTCTCAACTGTCTCTATATCCCCTGTGTCCAGCACATACAGTATTATTGGTAGCAAATATTTATATTACCTTTACTATATGTCTGTATTATTCTGTATCTGTGATGGTGAATCTTTTAGATCTTTCAATGATACAAACAGTCCAAGTTCAATCCCTTGTACAAAAACCAAATCATACCAAGCCAGAAACAGCCCAATGTGGCACACGTGCACTAGGTTCACCACTGTTTTAAATACACATAATGCTGATTTAGCAAGTGTCAAATGAGTTACTTCATCTTAAGCTGACTACAAATCTGGGATGTACTTTAACTCTTCTACTTGCAAATGCTTGTAAACCACATGAGATGTACAAGTTTAGGTGGGTTGTGGGATCTATGTAATTGTAATAGTCAAAATGTGCTTAATGTCTATTATGCAACACTGTTATGTGCTATATATGCACTATCCCTTTTTTTTTTTTTTGGTACCTGGGATCAAACTTACTACCTCGAGCTTGCCAGGCAGGCTCTTATGCCACTGAGCTAAATCTCCAGCCCCTATATGCACTATCTTAAAACCTCAAAACGACTCTAGGATACGTATCATTAATAGTCTCATAATATAAATGAGAAAACTCAGACTGCCAAAACATTAAACACTTAGCCATGTAAAATCTAGGTTCTGCTGGGCATGGTGGCACACACCTGTAATCCCAGCACTTGGGAGGCCAGCCTGAGCTACATGGTAGCATGACCCTGTCTCAGAACACAAAACAAACAAAAAATCCAGGTAATGCCATTTACTCAGAAGCCTGACTCTAAAATCAGTCTTCTTTCTATTACAGTCTACTTCAGTTTAGAATGGCAATCTGGAATCCATGGGTTTAAACAGTTTATCTCAACCAATAATCACCTAGCTGTGGGCCGGGATTTAGCTCAGCAGCATAAGTGCCTGCCTTGCAAGCACACAGTTGTGAGTTCGATCTCACCCCTCCGCAGCACTTAAAAAAAAATCACCTAGCTTAGAATCAGATAATGAAAGCTAGAAAAGGTCTTTGAGAGTCCAACAAATCTACCACTGTCCATGGCAACCCGCCTACCCAAACTTTTAACAGCTCATGCACTTTCAAAGCATGTGCACTTTAGAATGCCTTGCCCTCTCTTTTCTCCCTAGTACTATTGTTTTAGAACGGAAATTAAAAATTGAAGCCTGCAGGCCAAATCCAGCCCACTTCTTACTTCCATAGGACCAATAATATATACATTTTTAAACATATTTTTCAATAATTGAAAGCAAATCTAAAGAAAAATACTTTGTGATGTTTGAATTAAATGTAATTCACATTTCAGTGTCTACTTATTTTATCCCAAAAGGGTTGTACCGTTCTTGGAGGTATTTAAATACCAGGTCACTGCATGAAGTGGAAAGAGCAAGCTATTCTACCTTCTACCTCCAAAACTCCAGTTAATATACTCCAAAAATATACTTAATATACTCTCCTGACATAAAGTATGTATCAGATATCACACTGATAAGACACTACACTCGATTTTAGCCAGGAGGTCAAAAAACAATGTGTCTGTGGCCATATTAGAACACATTCATGCTCATTTAGTTATGTAGCAAAAAAGACAAGATCCACAAAGCCTAATATATTTAGCTTGGCCCCTTGCAGACCACTGTTCTAAAATGATGGTTCAAGGACCAGGGATTTAGCTCAGCAGCATAAGCACCTGCCTGGCAAGCAGGTGGTCATGAGTTCGATCCCCAGTACCAAAAAATAAAATAAAATGATGGTTCAAATGTTTACTCTCTGGTAAGGCAATCCTCAAACCATCTTCTTCCAGCATCTAATTAGTCCTTCTCTCATATGGGCTTCCAAGAATTTTGTCATCATCCTCTAACCACTAGCCATTTACACCCTATAATCATGCCTGTATTTCACTTCTCAAGGTCAGTCTGAAAAATCACAGGACAGGCACTGATATACCATCAGTTCAATGAAACCAACAAAATAAAAAGATAAGCTCACAGTGAAACACATTATGAACAACATTATAGAACTTGTCATAATATAATCACTCTAGGTGAGACTAACCTAGTCTCTCATTGAGTATTATCACAATACTATTTCAGCCAAAGGTACACAATAATACATCTGAGTTGGGTGTGTCAGTCTACACCTATAATTCTAGACTCAGGAAGCTGAGGTAGGAGGATCACGGTTTGAGGCCAATTTACACTACATACTAAGAGCCTGTCTCAAAAATATAAAAACCCGAAAAAAGCCAATAATGGATGTGTATGCATAATGTCACATTAAGATACATGAAGAACATTAAATAAAATTAAGTGAGAGACTCCAGCCAACTCTACTTTTAAAATATTTTATTAGAGAAAATCTCGTGGTTATGTCTTCACTTCCACAAAAATCAAAGCTTCCCAAGAATAGCAAACAAAGAATTTATTGGTGAACTCTGCTCCAAGATAAAAGCTAGCAAAAAAAGTAAGTCCAGCACTAAAAATCTGTTGTATAAAAGGGAAAGCAGACACAGAATTGTTCCATCTTCAGTATCTGTTCGTAACTTTTTAAAACAATTCTCACCCACAACTCAGAAAATCAACTGTGTGACATTCCAACTAGAATCCAAATTACACGCTCCCTGTCCTCCTGAGCTCTCTCTGCTGAAGAACTCTACCACCATCCTCCAAGCTATTCTTCATTCTCTACTCTCCATGCTGTAAACTTAGTGCCTGGCACAGAAGCAGCCAAGGAAGTCTGAGTGACTCAATCCAACTCAGCAGCTCTAGCACTACAACTTGCTCTGCAAACCTTCCGATTATTCCTCCTACCGAAATAAAGTGCAATGGATGCCAGACAACCATGGCTTCCCGCTACCACACTGATTAGTGCAAGCTGTTACTCAGATACTGAAGAAACATGTTAGCCAGCTGAGGCAGGTTCTCATTGTTGGGATGCATTTTAGTGTAGGAAATAAACTGGCGACGGAGACGACTCAGCTCTGCCATGGTCAAAGGCCGGGTAAAGCGTAGGTGCTCTGTAGTACCAGGAAGTATCAACAAGTCCCCGGGGGCAGCGCTCTTCTGCGCCTCCAAAAGGGCGACCAGGACTTGGTTTGTGACCTGGTCCAGCTGGTGTAGAAAGCTGCCGGAGGCAAGTGGCTGGGACTGCGTAGATTGATGGGGTGGGGGCGCCCGGTTCTCAAACAAGGCGGCTCGGATCTCGGCCAAGGGCAAAGGCTCCTCTAAGCCTACCACAGTGAACAAAGGCTGATCCCAGCGGTTCCGAGAGTCAGGCGCCTCAAAGCGCTGGGCTAGAGCCTCCAGAAGTTCGGGAGGGTAAAAGGCACCCGACGCAGGCTTTGCAGATTTCTCAGATTCCGGAGTCACTAGAGCTGGAGAATCTGAGGCGCCAGTCTCCTTCGGTTCCACTTCCCTAGGGACGTCATCTCGGGCTCCCCCATTTACTTCACAGCCCACAGCAAGCGGTTCCTGGGAGCCGGCTGTCTGAGGTTTTGAGCCCTTCTCCAGACCCGGCTTCCAGCTCACACTCAGGTTCCGGCCGCGGCGCTCCTCCAGACGTCCCAGGTTCCGACCCGTAGGCAGTACGCAGTAAACCAGGCACATCGGCGTGTGCGCCGCTCGCGCTAGGCAGTACAGCTCGTAGCGGAAGCCCTTGATGTAATTGAGCGAGTCCAGAATGACTACGTCGTGGCGACTCAAGCGTCGCTCTACCGAGGCTCGCAGGGCCCCACGCAACGCCTTCTCACGGGCAGAGTCGCAGTACACTGTCGCGTCCTCAGTGCCCAACACCGAGGCGTCATCCACCACGTACACCGCGCGGCCCTCGGCTGCAAGCGCCTGGCGCAGCTCCTTGGTGCGCTGACTCTTGCCGCTGCACGGCAGACCGCAAAACACCACAAGCGGCATCCTTCGCCGGAGCGGCCATATGCAACCGCGCTACGATAACTTCCGGGTCCCTGACGTAAAACGGAAGTGCAA
>PVJX010039237.1:0-15801 GCA_004027295.1 Dolichotis patagonum
ATCTTGTGAAAAGATTGACTATGTTATTTAGTATGAGCTCCCCATATGCAAAGATATGGACAACCATTTGGAAGAAAACAAGAGACAATATGACAGATAGTGAAGATCTCTGGTTGTCTAGCTTTGAAATTTATTCTTTCTTATGTCCCATTCTGTTCTGTTTTGTTGTGTTTAATTTTACCCCTTTTTAAAATAAAATTTAAAATTTTTTTTAAATGTTGCTATTCTCATTATTTAAATATTTCTTAGTAGAAATAATTCTTTAAATACTTTCTTGGGTACCATAAAGTGATGCTTTTATAGGATAAACACTGGATTCTTTCATTTTACTCCGAGTTGTCAAAATTAATTGGATACTAGCATCCTGCAAAGATGACCAGTGAGAGTTTTAAAAATAGGATTATGAACTCAAAGATATAAAAATCAATGCATACCAATCCATTATAGTTTTCTTACCGATGCTAGATTGTTCTCTCTTTCCCAGTGGGAATCTAAATTGGTTCATGTTTTTTTTCATTTGACTCTAGTAGTTTTTAATATTCTGCTTTTATTTTTGTAGTGGATACCCTTTTTGGCCTAGAGTAATAGAGGAAGTCTTTAAATGAGTTTTGTGAGTAACCTTCCAGAACAATGGGGGTAAAGTTATAAAACGTTTCTGTTTTATATTTAGATTAGTAAAGGACCTAATGACATTTTCCTGGGAAATGCAAACTCTTGGGCAGTGATGATGAACCTTTTAGCCTGAGTGCCCCAACTACAGTTCCAAACCCAGTTATCACAGAGTGCCAGCATTGGAGTTAAACCCGAATATCCAGTACTCAGCTGCTGGGACAGCTTGGCTTGTGTGCCAATAAAAAGTGCTCTGTGTGCCCTGTGGCATGCCTGGCACAGGTTCACCACCACTGGTCTAGGTGCAATCCAGCCAGGAATACTCAGTAGAGAATGCTATGCCTACTAGCAAATATTACTAGCCTGAGGAAGTCAGTTAACATGCTTACAAGATTAGAGTGCAACACTTACCTTTTTCTTTCCACAAAAGTGGATCCTATTATATATGAAATCTGTTAACTGTTATCATCATCAGGATCATGGCTTATTTATTAAGAAGCAAGACTTTTCTCTTCTAAAAAACTTAATGACTGTTATACATTTTGGTCACCATTTACACTTTCAGTTTCTCACACCAGAGAAATAACTGTGCAATTTACACATGTATGCCCAATTTATTTCACTTAAGTGTACAGTCTGGATGCATCCATTTACCTATAAATATCTCTATTTTATCCTTCTGTATGGCTGAGTAGTACTCTGTGATATATGAAACTACACCTTCTTTGTCTGTTCATTTGTTGGTGAGAATTTGGGCTGTTTCTACTATTTAACTATTACCAACTATATGGCTATGAGCATGAATGTGCATATATCATTGTGGTATGATGCTTGGGGAAGAAGGGAGGAGAATGGGGAAAATAAAAATAAGAGTTGAGGTATACCATGTATGGGTACAAATTTCATATGATAAAAGTGATCATTATGTATATCTCAGCTGTACCAATAAACTTAATGATAAAAAGCTTAATGATCATACTGCCTCATAGATCTTTTGATATCCTTTCACTAACTCAGTTTTCCATATTCCTCTTTCACCTGAAATTACTTGAAACATCTTATAATGTCCTAAAGAAGGCACTGTACTTGACCATACAATTCTTTCAAAGGCAAATCCACTTCCTCCTCTGACCAACAAATTCTCAGAGATATTATGTCTACTGGGAGATCTAATTCATTTCTCATATTATTTTCTTATAGTGGGGACTCTTTGTTGAGGTAAGTCGTGCTTTTAATCTTATAGTTTAGTCTTACACATCACCATTACACTATATAGATGGAGCAGAGATTAATGTAATGTTCAATTTGTCATACATCACTTAATATTTCAGGATGATAGTGTTCCTTTCCTTAGAAATGAATTCTTTCAATATGGCATATTCCCTACTGTAAGGTTAGTGATTGGAGATCATTAGTCAAGAATTCTTGGCTCTCATTGATTTGTTTCAGATATAATAGAATAGGTTTTGGGGGCTATCATTATGTAACATCTACTTTCTGCTAAGGGAGTAAGGTATTGCTCCTATGTTTGGAGCTGCTTACCTCTTGGTTTCAGTAAATCAGGTAGCTAGCTCATTTCAATCATATTTCTGAGTATCCCCCTTGAGACACTTTAATTTTTAATTCCTACAGAGAACTTTCTTCATTGAATGCCATCCAGGGTGTTCTGTGCTGTCCAGTCACCTAGAACCCGTTTGCCTTTGGCAGCAACCCAAAGTCTTTAATATCCAAACGTTCCTCTGAGAATGGTTCCTAATTCTTCTCTCATTGCCAAATTAGCACCTCTCAACTCTGCCAAATTTGCAGACTTACTCATTCCTTTTGTATTCAAAAGTGGGGTTTTTTTTTCCCAGTAAGGCAGGCAACTGCCAATTTCTAAACTCAAGCTGGGAAATCCCACCAGTGAAGCAGACAGGTTCTCTGCCTCAGTGATGAAGGAATCACAGAGCTTGGGCTGCAGAGCAGTGTGGGGTAAGGGAGCCCCTTGGAGGGCTCTGTCATTGGGTCCTGAGGGCAACTTGCTCAGGTATGTAGTGTGTTCCCCCTGAGTTTCCACCTTAGTATACCTCTCTATATAGCGTATCTTCTTTGTCAAGGAGATCTGTTATGCTCTGCCCTTTCCCTAGTCAATGTCTGTGACATCATTCAGGACAAGACTAATATTTGCTCAGAATTATTTGATGCCCTTATGTGATGGGGACAATTTTGAGCAACTGTTAGTAGTAAAAATTTTTTTCAAATGAGCTATAATGAACAGCTGCCTCCACTTTCAAGTCCAAAATTCAGGAGGTTTTTTCAAGTAGCTCTGTTTGATTTCTCCCATAGCCTTCAAATCTGTGTTTGTACTAGAGGCAAATACTCCAATATGATCTGAATAATTTGATCACATTTTCCGGAGCTCCCTGTGTCACTAGCCTTTGTCTTTTAATACTAGTTGCTTTTTGAGAGTCCACTTAATACACCATTTGTTTTTATATGGCATTGCGATAGTGTGCAACAGTATTCTTTTAGGAGTAGTAAGATTCTTGCTAAAACTCAAAAGCCCTGTTATCCCCAAGCTTCATGCCTGTTAGAAGGGTATGGGAGAGTGCATGACATTTCTTGTAGTCTAGAGGAATACCTCTAGATGCTTCAGGAATTTCTCAGATTGGCCTGGACTTGATTTTTAGCTGGTGATTATGATTCTTGACTCATCTTAACATGGCAGCATCAGTGCAGCACACTTAACTTGTTCTTAATGGTTACTGAGTCTTCTAGACTAGCTCAGGAGATTATGGCAATGTACCAGGAAATTCAAAGTATTGCTATGGTAGTATAGTAAATTTATAATAATTTCCATTCCTTGAAAATGCAAGCTATATCTGGCAGGACACTGAATTGAGATTGAAGGGGAAGGCATGCAAGAAGGTATACCAGACTCCAACCCCTGGTCTATTGCATTTCTCGTGTAGTCTTCATCATTTTAGGTATAGCTGAAGCAATCAGAGGAACCCACCTTGTTTGGTCTTTGATAGTGTACTGTTTACTTTCAGTATCTATCTGCCTTACATAGTAGCTGAAAAAATAGTTAAAAAGAGAGTTAGTGAAATCAAAACTTTCACCTCAGTCTTTTCCTTAGTTACAGTAGTGATCTATTGTTGCCTTCTTGGAATTTTGTGTTTATTAAGGGCTGGGATCTGATATTCCATTTATTTACATGTTTCTTCCTTCCCTGGGTCCTCACCTACTAAGGTTCCACCACTTACCAGTAGTGCTTCAGGCTGGGGACCTGTCCTTCAGCACTCAGCCCACTAAGGGACATTCAGGACCCAAATTACAACATGCTGGCTACTTCATGAAGAATTTGAATGTTTGCCAACATAATGTTGGACTGTATTCCTAAGAGTGATGTATTCTGAGTGAAAGGGAAAATATATATACAATTTTGCTAGAAAGTACAAATTATTCTCCATAAGTAAATTTATGTTTCCCTCATCAAATAATGGCTCTTTTTATACCAAAGCTTCTCCAATAATACTTGGTATGCTGATGCTGTATAATTTTCATTTACTTTATCATAAACTACTTAAACATCATAGTGCTTATGTATCAAAAGAGTTTGACAATATTCATTTTTTTCTTTCTATACACATTTATCTCATTTGTCTCTGGAACATGACTTTCTCAGTCCTCCTAATTCTTACTGGCTATTTCTCTTTCTTTTCAAATTTTAAAAGGAATTCTCCCATACTCAATTGTTGGACTTCTGCTTTCTATGTACATATTCACTCGTTTGGTTACCTCAACCAATTATTTTAATTTTAAATACAATGTACATAAAGGATTCCTAACTGTATATCGTCATCTTTCTGTGTGTCAGAAGCTCAAAACCTCTGCTATTGGCATCCCACTAAGTTATCAAATGAGCACCACATACTAACAGGTCTCAACATGAGCTCTTTCCAAACCCCATACCTTATCTTTGCCAAGTCTTTCTCATTTTAGTATTTTAGTCACTCTCCTTACTAGGACAAAATGCCCAACAGTTGCAACTTGATGGAGGTGAGGCTTATTTGGCTCATGTTGGTTGGCTCTATGGCAAAAGTGGCATAGTGGAGTAAAGCTGTTTGACCATGCAGCTGGGAAATAAACAAAAGGGAAAACTGGGCAGAAAAATACACCTTTCCAGGCCACACCTCCATGGGCCCAAACCAACAGCACATACAGCCATGAACTCATCAATGGATGAATCTGCTGATGAGTATAGCGCCTTTCAAACACAGAGACTTTGGGGATCATTTTAGATGTAAACTATAATAGTGAGTGACAAGTCTTATAGCTCAGGACAAAAATTTCATTTGCATTCCAACTAAATCTAAGCCATTGGCAAATAGCAACCACACTTCTGAAATATGTCAAGAATATCACCATTTCTTAACACTTTCATGTTACTACTAGTCTAGCACAAAACCACTTATCTTCCCTGAATTATTGCAACCATGAATAATTCCAATAATGCTAGAATGCATCTGCTTTCCCCTTGCTCTGTTCCCTCCTTCTCTGACTCTATTCTGTATCTCAAAGTCAGAATCTACTTTCCAATATCAATATCATTGAGGTAGTAGTTACACAAAATAAAATGTACCTATTTAGATGCATAATTTGACTGCTTTAAAATATCTCTTGTATTTGTCTGCAGCCAACCCCTATTCTTGACCTTCACCTCAAACAAAACTAATCTCATTTTTGTCTTTTCTGGAAATATTATGTAATTTTATCCATGTACTATGATTTCAAGTTTTTGTGTCTGGAAACTGTCACTAGAATTTTATTCATTTTGAGCTTATCCACATTGTTGCTTTCTAAACATGGTTTGTTTCTTTCTAAACGTGATTCATTCTTTTTTATTTCTCAGTAGAAATCTGTTGTATAGTTACACTACTCTTCATGAATTGATGATTCACCTGTTGATGGACATTCAGGTCATTCCTACTTTCTGTGTGTTTTACATAAAGCTGCCAAGAGTCTTTCTATGAACATAAAATTTAATGTCTCTTCAGTAAATATCTAAGAGCAAAATTACTTGATCATTTGTTAACTATAAGCTTAGATTTAAAGAAAATGACAAATTATTTACAAAATGCTTTTTAAAAAACTGTTTACATTTTATAACACCAATAGTACATGAAAGTTATAATTGTTCCGTGTTCTCACCTACTTTGGTATTTTCAGATGTTGAAGACGTATCAGGCCCACAGTCTCCCAAATGAGTGGATGGGAAAGGCCTAAATAAATGAGACAAGTGGTATGATTTTAGGCCTCCAAGAAGATCAAAACTCTCTAGCAGAATTTGATATTCTGAGGGCTGAGACAAAAACTTCCCTGGGCAACCTGTGTTTATTTGGTTTTGAAACAAAGGAAGGGGAAACTGAGGAAAATGAGGGAACTGAGCAGAACCTTGGGAGTCAGTTCAAAGACTTCTCTAAGTAGTAAATTATGCTAATTTAGGAGAATTGTTTTATCTCCAGGTTGACATTTATGGCAGGACTGAGACAGCAGGAGTGAGACTCCTACAGCTATAGTCTGTAGGGAGAAGCGTGATAGCCTCACTGCTGCCGCCCCATCACGCCCTCCTGTGGGCATTTGGTGCATGTGCCTACATTACCCATGATCCTCTCTGCCTGGCCGGACATGCCTGCGACCTATCCGGTCTCTGCACAACGTCTCTGCCTGATGATGACAATTTTCTGCCCTTACCCTATATAAACCATGTTCACTTCCTCAATAAACGAGACTTGATTGGAACTGCTCAACTTGTCTCCGTCTCTCTCTCCTCTTGTCCAGCCCCCCATCCCCGTTCCCTCTCCAGGTGAGACCCACGGACTGATCCGTGGGCCAGATCAATAGTCTCTGTCTAGTTAATTGGGGTTGGAGTCAGGTGTCCTCAGCTGTGGCATTATCTTGTCCTTTGAGGCATCCCTGGCATCACAGGGTAGTTCAGGGCTGAGCCAGGCCCAGTGATTCATAGAAGTTCACTTACTATGAATTCACTGCCCATCTCCAGACTAGGGCCTTAGGGCCTGGGACAGACTCATAAGTGAACATAGAAAACTAGTTGGTTAATTTTAAGTCCTGCTCAGAGCCACTTTGTAGTGGTCTCTATCAATTCCTCCTTTTTGTGTTTGTAATAAAAGAAGAATCAGGGTAAATTGTGGCTTATGGTGTCTACAAGTTGGCCCATTCTGGTTCCACTTCAACATACTATGAATAGAATAAGGAGAAACAGAGAGATCACTTCAAACATTCCAACATAAAGCCAGAAGTGTGCCTTCAGATAGTTAAATGGTTTTAATTGGTCTAAGGCATCAGAAAATTTGTCCCAATCTTGAATTTGTCTATCAAATTTTTGAGTTTGCTATGACATTGACAACACCTCCTTTTGGAGGCTGTTCATGTCCATAGTAATATTTTGATGGATCGCTCCTTGCATATGTTTCTTTATATCTTCCCAAGGATGCATAGATTTGTTATAAGGCAAGGGAGTTATGCAGAAATAAGTGGCCTTGTAATGGCACTTTAATCCTTGTAATAGTTGTAGACTATTTGGTCTCCATGCATAGTACAGAAGTTTCTAGCATGCCAAGCTGTGTCTGTAATTTAGCATCTATGTTATATTGTGTCTTTTATGCTTCATCAGCAGTCTCTGTCCAATTATTTATGAAATGAGCTGTTTGTACAGAATGTACGATGGCCACTGAGAAAACTGCCACAGTGGAAGTTAGAAGAACAAGAGAAACAATTCCTGCAGTAACTAATCCAGGCATTCTTTTTTCTTTGTTCTGTGGGTCAGATGTTTCACTAGTGTACATAGCAAATGTGATGCTGGAGAGTAGGGCCACATTTTAGTGAGATTAGCAAGGATCTGAACTTCTGGCATGCAAGTCATTATTAATAATGTTTGTCCATAAACAGCACCTGGTCTTACACAGTGGCTCAAAGTACAGTTTGAGCACTTAAAGGAATTAGCATTCCAAGATACAAGACCATGTAGAAATACTAAGAATTATAAATGCAAATGGAAGCTTGGACAGTCTTCTAATGCTTTAACTTAAGAACTTCCATATTATTTGATTTTATGTTCTTGCCAGTCCATATATTTCCTTTTATTAAAGGTAAGACCAAGTTCCAAAATAATTGTTGTATTGGTCCTTCTTGTTCACCATAGATTAAACACGGTATAGGGGTATTGAGCCCCAAGCCAGTTCAATTTACAAGTTGCACAGGTAGAGATTGGCAACATTCTTTGAATATGTCCAATTTAGGATCAGCCATGGGCCTGTACTTTTTACCCTGGCAATGATTTTTCTCCATGGGTTCTAATCTATAAACTCATACCATTCATTTTTCCTTTAATTTTTGCCTCAGCTCAACAAGCAGCCCAAGGCAAAATAGCATCTTCATGTATTTTTAAAAGATTAGGTAGAGAGCAAGTAGGTATCTTTGGCCTCCATAAATCTGTCACACTTCTGGGGTAGGTGTAGATCCCAGGGTGATAACAACCAGTTTTTCTGAGGCTTGTCCCACCCAAATCTGAGGATGAGCAATGTAGAAATATTTTGATTGAATTCTAACATCTTCAACACATAATGATGGAAAAGCAAAATGTGAAGTATAATTGATAATTGCCTTGTTTGGCATATCAGTAGGGATGACTGGGCCTGGGATGACATTTAACTTAGGGCCAATCATTTCTGGTTCATGATAAATCTCAGGTGGAGAATCTGCCCAAGTAATGGTTCTAAGTATTAGTGGATTAAGGACGTAAGTCTAACGCTTAACTCCGGAGACAGGTGTTATACACATAGATCCTGTCAGCAGAGCCATTAAGGCAGCCAAATGATTCTTGGGGTTTGGTGGCATTCTCCTTCCAGTAATTGTATCTGTAGCTTCATGAATCATTGCTTGGATGTCATTCCACTGAATTTCTCTCTCCAGTTCTCTCGGGGGAGCTGGAGGTGAATTTTCTGGCTGATTTGCAGGTTCCTGAGGTTGAGCCTTGTCAGAGAGGCTCATTCTCTGACGGGCCCAGAGCAGAAGAGCCATCACATTGGGCTGTCTCCAGCATTAGTCATGTCTCTGGCCATGATTGTACATTCCTTGACAGCAGCCACTTTGTGGATCTTTCACCTGTCAAGACACAAAGATAACCTTGCCCCTACCTTGTTAGCTGTACTGGTCCTTTAAAGTTTACACTAAGCACAGAAAAGGCAAACATGGTTTATCGGTGGGGAAAAGAGAAATTTTTAAAACAATCTTTTAAATCCATTGCAGTGAGAGGACAGTGTCTGGGAACTGCAGTTGGACCTGGCAGTCCTGGTTGTAGTGGCCCCACAGGAAGTAAGCCGGCATTTACAGCTCTTATGTTTGGTAACAACCTCCATTTGCTTGATTTCTTTGGAATAACAAAGACAGGAGTATTTCAAGGGCAAACAGTTTTCTAAATGTCCTAGCTGGAATTGTTTGTCAACTAATTTGTGTAATTGAACTAGCTTCTCCTTGTTAAGGAGCCATTGACCTATCTAGACAGGCTCCTCAGTTTTCCATTGTAAAGGCAGAGGCATTTGGAAATGAGAAGCATCAATAGCTCTTGTCAAAAAACCTGTAGCTATCCAATACTATTCCTGTTGTTTTTAGGTGTGTTCTTGACAGGCTTTTTGGTTCCCTGTAAGTTTTTTCCTAGCCCTCTGTCTTCTTGATAGCCCACTGTAATCATTTGTTTAACTTTAGGCTCTGAATCTATTTAATTTTAGAATTGGAATTGTTTAATTTTAAAATCAGAATTGCTAGTCAACATTAATTTCCATTTTTGTAATAAATCTCTTCCCCACAAATTGACCAGAATAGCACCATGTATGGTAAAATGAAACCCTTTTGTTGGTCAGACTCCTCATAAAGGCAAGGGTGGGGCACTTTGTCCAGTGTCACTTTGCCAGTGACCTTTAAGGCACTTTCCATTAATCCTTACAAAATACATAGGCCTGTTTTTAGTTACTTCCCGTGTAAAATAAATTTCTCTTTTTGTAGTCTTACTCTGAGGATATTTCTCCCTCATGAGCTGTCTATATTTAACAAAAGAAGTTTTATCTATAGGTATCAAAATCTATTGCACCACATAGTCTTCCTGTTCAAAAACCCAGAGACCCATAGGTATCAAAATCTATTGCACCACATAGTCTTCCTGTTCAAAAACCCAGAGACCCATAGCACACATAAAAACTCTATCTCATCTTCACAATCACCATCAATCACATAGGTACAACAGTTACTATTAGTTCCCAGTACCTTTAGGTAGGGGAGCCCCAAATTCCTGTGGGAACTGGGATAGGTTTGTCACTTCCAAAAAGAGTGACTGCAAGCTATGGAAAGCTCTAATCCCACACTCTGTATTGTTCCTCCAGTGAGTGAGTTAACATCTCTCATGGGAGACACCTTTGAAACTGTTGTGGAATCTGCTGGCATGTTAGTACTGGGTAAAACTGATGGACATTTTGACTCACAAGTTGTACTTCCTCTACTGTTTGACTGACTTGACCAAAGGCCCTCATCTTGTTGTTTTGGCAAAGGTGTACCATCTTTATGGAATTTAGAATGACAACATTTGGCCCAAAGCCTCCCATTTTGGCATTTCAGATGGGGTCTGTGTATGGGCCCTGTGTCCTCCACGCCAGAGATACTTTTCCCTTAACTTGCAGCTGCAGCATCTGTCTTGTTAGATCCAGCAAGAATTCTGCAATTTTTCCTAATGTCCCCATTTTTCCACAGTTAAAACATTTTACATTACCCCCTTTTGCAGCAGAAAAACCAACCACAACCTGAGCCATCATAATTGTTCTGTAGGATTCAGTTCCAAAATCCTGAAAACTCTAATGTATGATGTTAAATCATTAGTTGATTTTACAGGATTTAAAGCCTATTTGCAGTCCCAACTGGCGTTTGCATATGCCAACTGTAGAATTAAAATGTCCACAGCTTCTGTGTTCAAAACCCATCTGCGAATGGCTTCTTGTAATTTCACCACAAATTGAGTAAAGGACTCCTTGGGTCCTTGAAGAATGTGTAAAAAGGACTGCACAGGAGCCCCATCCTCTGGAAGAGTTGCCCATGCTCTTTTTATTGAATCTGCCAATTGTGACTGTAGCTTGTCAGGACATTCAATCTGTTCCTCAAGGAGTACATGTAGTCCTTTCCTAGAATACATTTCCTCATTTGTTGCTGGACGTGGATTAGCACCCATACTTTTTATATGTGCCTGCTGCAAAACAAAATTTTTTAGCTTTATATGAAAAATTTTGAAGGAATTGAGCAGAGAATAGGCATGTTTGTGTTAGATATTTGATATCATGAGGTGTCAATTGATATGTATCCAAAACATTTTGTAAGAGTCCCTCAGTAAATGAGCTTTGAACTCCATGCTAATCACAATTTGTTTAAGATTTCCTAGCAGTTGAACTTCAAAAGGTATATGAACAAAATACTCATGGTCATTAGCATCTTGTTGAGTTCCAGCTGGGAAGCAAGCAGAGGTATCAATGATTTCCCCTTTTACAGCCACTTCTCCCCTTAAAGCCTGCAAGTTTCTGGATAGAGCCATATGGGTTGTCCTTTGTAAGGGCTCCAGCTCCTGCTGAGGTGATCCCTTTAAGGACTTTGCTTTGGTGGCAGACATCTCAGCTGGGAATTCATTTCATTAGCATCATCTGAATCAGAAACTGCTGATTGTGGGCTCTATCACAGACTGGAAACTGAGTGAACCAGATTCCAAATTGAGGACATCTCAGGGGAAATGAATTTTCCTCTGCTATGTGCCTTTTATAGATTTTTTCAGCTCTTTCCCAATTAATATCTATAGTGCCTGTCTGAGGAAACCATGGATTATATTTGGTTACATTTTTGTTAGGTGTTTTTTTGGTACACAAGCCCCTAAGCATTTGATTAGGCCTCGGAGCAGCTGTATGTATTGTTGCTCTTTGGCTGAAAACTTTTGCCCGATTTTACTCCCAGATAAAATGGCTTGTTCACAGTAGGAAGACTCACCTCTATTCTTTCCTTTGTTCTCCAGGCGTCCCCAGCAAAATTTTCATCCTGTGAAGGCCTTCACCATCTCCCACACTTTCCACTCTAGGTCAACTTACTTAGGCTAAGATTCCTAGCCCAGGGATTTTAGGTCCCTACTCCAGGCCTCAGTAATCATGGAATGATTGGGCCCACGATCTTCCAAATGAGTGGATGGCAAAGGCCTAAATAAGTGAGACAAGTGGTATTTTAGACCTCTAGGAGGATAAAAACTCTCCAGCAGAATTTGAGATTCTAAGGGCTGAGACAAAAACTTCTCTGGGTGCTTTCAATCCAGGGAACTGAGGACATGCTTGGTGAGTTACAGTGTACCTGTGTGGGCTCACAGAGAGATTTAAATCATTACTCCCAGTGGTTGGGAGCCTGCACAGCTTCCCAAAACCCAAGAGGGGGCACTGGAGGTTCCACTGGCCTGAAAGGACCATGCCCAGGGACCTTCTTTCAATTTAGGGAGCTGAGGCTGCCCTTGGTGAGTTATAGCGCATCTGTGCTGGCTTGCTGAGAGCTTTAAATCATTGCTCCCAGTGGTTAGGAGCTCACACAGCATCCTGAAGAACCTGGAGGGGGAACCAGAGCTTCCGCTGGCCTGAACGGACCATGCCCAGGGAGCTTCTTTCAATCCAGGGAGCTGAGGCCATGTGAATCCCAGGAGCCAAGGGTATATGAGGTGATTTCCAACACACACGGGGGAAGCTTTGGAAAATTGCTTGAAACCCAGAAATATAGGATAATGACAAGACAAAAGACCAAAATGCAATCTCAAACCTCTAGCCCAATCCAAGAAAGCCTAGGAGCCACATATATAAAAGAAAATATAAACCATATACATGAAATTCATGAAATGATATCAACTAACATAAAGAAACAACTTGGGGAAGCAATAGCAAAACTCAAATCAGGAATAATCTCCCAGAAAAAAGAAGAAATGATAAAAGTACTGAAAGAAATAGTGAACACATCTAATGAAGACACAGTTAAAAAATTAGAGGAACAAAGCAAACAGATAGAATCCCTGAATGAAAACTATAAGAAACAAACAGAATGCATGAAGCACATTCAAAGAGATATACAGGAAATAAAAAATTCTATTGAAAGTTACCAAAACCGCCTCAATGAAAGTGAAGATAGAATTTCAGACCTTGACGATAAGATCGCAGCTAGTGAACAGGAAAAGAAAGCTCTTTAAAAAAATAAAAAAGAATCAGGAAATAACAATTCAACAGCTGCAAGATGAAGCAAAGAAAAATAACATAAGATGAATAGGGATAAATGAAAAAGAAGGGGACAACACAAATGATATCAAGAGGCTATTTACAGAAGTAATAGCTGAAAATTTCCCAGACATGAGAATGGAAACTGACATTTGGATTAGTGAAGCATATAGAACTCCAAATAGCCATAAACAAAATAAAACTACACCCAGATATGTAAAAAGCACCATCCCAGAAATCCAACCTAAGAACAGAATATTAAAAGCTGTTAGAGCAAAGAGACAGATCACCCATAAAGGAAAACTTAGAATCACAGCAGACTTCTCAACACAAACAATGAATTCAAGAAGAGCATAGAGTGAAGTATTTCAGATCCTAAAGGAAAACAAATTCCAACCCAGACTGAAGTACCCCACAAAACTGTCCTTCAAAATCAGTGGAGAAATAAGATACTTCCATGACAAACAACAGCTGAAGAACTTCATGATCACCAAACCAATTCTACAAAGAATCCTGAAAGATATTCTAGCTATACACAGTAAAAAAACCATTAAGCAAGGCAGACAATTAAACAGAATGGAAAGGTAAAGATGCAACAGCAGAAAGGTAACATGTCAACAATAAACCAATATATGACAGTTATAACCATTAATGTAAATGGCCTTAATTCACCAATTAAAAGAAACAGACTGGCAGAATGGATCAAGAAACAACATCCAACCATATGCTGTCTGTAAGAAACCCATCTAACCCAAAAGGAAACTCATAGACTGAAAGTCAAAGGATGGAAAACAATACTTCATGCAACAGGAAACCAAAAAAAAGCAGGGGTAGGGATTCTGTTCACAGACAATGTGAACTTCAAACCAAGAGTGGTCCAAAGAGATAAAGAAGGTCACTATATACTAGTCAGGGGAAAACTTCAAGAGGAAGAGATAATAATCTTAAATATATATGCACTGAATTCTGGAGCACTCAGCTGTACGAAGCAAGTATTAACAGAAATGAAAACTCAAATAAGCAACAACACAATTATAACAGGAGACCTTAACATACCATTTATACAAAGGAACAGATCAACTAGATAGAAAATCAGCAAAGAAATAATAGAAAAGAATCACATCTGTCAACAAATGGACCTGATAGATGTATACAAAGTGTTCCATCCAACAACATCGGAATCATCATATACATTCTTCTCAGCAGTACATGGGACATTCTCTAAAATAGACCATATACTAGCCCACAGAACATATTTAAGTAAATGCAAAAGAATTGAAATGATCCCATGCATGTTATCAGAACATAGTGCCATGAAACTAGAAATTAATGATAAAAGAAACTGCAAAACACATGGAAATTGAATAATACACTCTTGAGCAATCAGTGGGTCACAGAGAATTAAACAATATCTACAAGGAAATAAAAATGCAAGTACAAATTAATGAAATGTGTGGGATGCAATGAAAGCAGTCCTCAGAGGAAAATTTATTGCAGTGAATTCCCACAGCAGGAAAACAGAACTAACACAAATAAACAACCTGATGCTACACCTCAAACATCTACAAAAAGAAGAACAAGTCAATCCCAAAGCAAAAAGGGGAGGAAATTATAAAGATCAGAGCAGAAATTAATGCAACAGAGACTAAGAAAACAATAAAAAAATCAATGAATCAAAGAGTTGGTTCTTTGAAAGACTAAATAAAATTGATAAGCCTGTAGCCAACCTTATTTAAAAAAAGGAAAGAAAAAACCCAAATTCAATAAGGAATGAAAAAGGTGAAATTACTACAGACTCTGTGGAAATACAGAAGATCATCAATACCTATTTTTGAAAACCTCTACTCTCATAGGCTTGATAACACACATGAATTGGACAGATTCCTAGAAACATGAACTACCAAAGCTGGGTCAAGAAGATGTAAAATTGCTGAAAAACCCAATTTCTACTAATAAAATTGAAAATGTAATTAAATCCTTACCAACAAAGAGGAGCTCAGGCACAGACTGCACAATTCTACAAGAAATTCAAAGAAGACTTAATGTCAACACTCCTCAAAATCTTCAGTGAAATTGAAAAGGAAGCAATTCTTTTTTTTTTTAATTTAAAAGAGAATAAAACAAAAGGGGGCAGTACAGAGCAGATCAGAAGAGGACAACATAGGCAACACAGTACTTTACATTAAGTCAACTGGACATCAACAGTATCTAACACTATATCTCTTACTCTGTTATAGTTGAGCATAGTTTCAACACAATAATATCAAACATAACACAATAGAATAAAACCATGCATATAGTGAAAAAAATTCCAGGGCTTTCTGAACTGAATAACAGAAAATGATCAATGGGTATTATAATATCTCATTTTTGATAAAAAAGAAAAAATTTGTTTGAACTATCACACATATTCAAATTCCAATAAGACACAATGTGGTAGATAGAACCAATGGTAATAGAACAAAAAAAGTGTGGTAGAACTTCTAAGAAGGATAATATTAAATCAGCAATAGCTGTCATAATGTTTTCTTTAAAACAGCTATTCATATCATCACGTATGATATAGTCAAACAAAACAGGATAACACCATTCCAACTGATGATTTAAAAATTTGAAAGACTTCGAAGCTATGAGATGGGGACTCATGCTTACCATAAAGTCTTATATACACTTATCAAATCTCATATTAGGGAGATTATATGGTATTTACCCTTGTGAGTTTGGTTTATTTCGCTTAAGAGAATGGTCTCAAGTCGTGTCCATTTATTTATAAATATCTCGATGTGATCATTCTTTATAGCTGAGTAGTACTCCATTGTATAAAAATGCCACAACTTTTTTATCCATTCCTCAGTTGATGGGCACTTAG
>PVJX010039238.1:0-15843 GCA_004027295.1 Dolichotis patagonum
GTCCCCCACAAGTTCACAAATAAGATTCTTTCTCCTGTTCACTTACAGGAAGCACATTAGGGCATCTCTATGGCAAACCCAAACAGCCAGCATCCTTGTAGGGCCATTATTAGGTACAATAAGGATGGATAAAGCATGGACACTGAGAAAGGAAGGATTCGCATCTCCAGCGAGAAGAAACCGAAAAGCAAGCACTTTTGCCAGGTGATGCTTCAGAAGTGCTGCCGTCTGGAGCCGCCCATTTCTCACTTTTGGAACATGCCTCAGTGCAAAACCACAGACAGTGAAGCTGCAGGAAGAGGAGAAGGACTACCACATCCCTTACCATTATCTTTCCTGTACCACAGCAGAAGACGCTGGCATGATCAGTCACTAATGCTGATGACGAATGTGTTACACCTCAGAGAAGTTTGGTGCTGTTTTTTAATTACTGAAAAATAAAAAACATACAAATTGGAAAGATCCATTCTCTGAGACAAAACAAAATCTTAAGGAATTCATGCACATGAGAATTACATTTATGAAAAGAGAGTGTCAGATTTATAGTATATAAAATCAATATATAAAATCAACTCTATCTTATGTACTAACAACTCGAAAATCAAACTAAGAAAAATGTGTTTTCATAGCAGCATGGAAATTATTAAAATAGTTAAGAATAAATTGAACAAAAACGATGCAAGACTTATACTGTAAAACTGCAAAATATTGCTGAAAGGTATGAAGAAAATCTTTAAAATGGAAATAAGTTCCTTTCTTGGGTTGCAGTAATTAATTTTTTGAGGTGGTAGTAGTAAGTATTCAGTGCAATTCATGTGAAATCAGAATTGGCATTTTGCAGAAATTAATGTTTATATTAACATTCACATGGAAATTTACAGATTTGAGAATTAATTTATTCATTTACTTATTCACACATCCATCCATACATATATTCATCATTCATTAATTTAGCCAATAGTTATCAAATACTTTCTTAATATCCTATCACATAACCTAAGAGTAATAAATGTTCTATGGTTATGAAGATGTGAATTCCTTAAGATTAGGGATTTTATGCTTATCATAGGGCTCCGTACCCAGAAGGCATTTCATGTTTATTTGTTAAATGAATAAAAAGTAGCCAATATGCTTTGAGCACTAAGGTGACAGACTGTGTTCTAAGATCTTTTATATTTTAAAACCCTCACAGTTACCCTTTGACAAGGTGCCATCCTATCCCCCATTCCTTCCTCCAAGAGTCTGGGTCTTGGAGGGGCACCCCAGTATCACAGAGCTGCCGCACCCTGGTTCTGACCAGCAGAGGCTGACTGGGCTGGGCCATCAGACCCACCCACCACACACTCCCACACAAGGTGCTGCCAGAGGACTCAGAAACAGGTAAGGGTCAGAGCAGTCACTACTGCTGCTCTTCAACAACGTAAAAACCACTTGGAGATAGAGCCCAAAAGAGAATGATTGGCCCTAAAAATGTACCATGCCACCGGAAATTCACTAACACATGGCTGCAAGTGGATTTATTTATTTATATTAAAAAGTTGAATATTGGGTTAGATATTATTTTTTGTTTTAGAGAGATTAAAAGAAAACAATAAAAACAAAATGATAAAATGAAATAGGATTTCAAAAAATGATAATAGGAAATTAACAATGGTCACTATATTGCACATTGTTATCTGCAAAATAGTTGCTCAGATTACAAAATACAGGCATTCAAACATATCAAACATTATAAACACTCACAGTTTCTTTCCATGAACTAAAAGAATTAATAGTACAATTATCTTCGCTATCTTGTACATATATTTTTTCTCTGCTAAGAATTAAGATGCATCTTACATCTTATCTTTTCAAAAGTATGCAGTCTTTGAACAATAATATATCTCATTCAAAACAGATTAACAAATAAAAATTTCTAACATGTCAATGTGTCACTCACAAAATAGCTTTTTGACATCGGAGTTTAAAATGTGTGTGATGTGGTCATTATGCATACCTAAAATGTGTGCCATGCTGGCATTTATGTGAGTTGTAATATTTCTTTTAAATACTTGCGTAAGACTGAAATGGAAACCTGCTGAGAAATGTTTAAAAAAATCTCCCTTGATTTGTTTATATCTGTAACCTTGTAAGCTCTTAATGCCCTTTCGTAACTACTGATTTGGGCAGCTCCCTTTGATCATCACACATCCATAAAATGGCAAGGCCTGAAGGGACCTTGAGAGGTGGCTTACATCTCGACTCTCCGCCAGCACCCTACTTGACTGCCCCTGACAGATGTGCATTCATCCTACTTCTAAGGCCATGCAGTAAAAGAAATTCACATAAATTAATCAGACACCCAGCTCTGAGAACAGGCAACTCGGAACGGTACTCTTGATTTAACCGATTAAATCCCTACTGACTCCATCAGCACCTGTGTGATGCCAGCTGCCCACTTTTCCCTCCCAAATCAGTAGCACCTAAGGACTCAAAATTTTCATCTCCTGGCGAAGAGTAAAAACGACTCCTTTCCAGCACTTCCACTAACCAGACAAAGACGAAAGCCAATGCCATTACAATTTTAGAGGAGACGAACTGGCAGTAATGAGAGCTCCTGATTCCAAACGATACCTTAAGACAGAAGTCAATAAAAGTCAAGGTAAATACAGATTTATACGTATAGTGCATTCTGGTAAATGAATGCAAATACTGATAAAGACCTTCCTTCCTTTAACTTTATGTGATCTTTCCCTGTGGCCTCACTTCTCCTGCACACATCATTCATTAGATTATGAAAACCATTAATGTCAAGAGGTAGAACAAAATGAATTCACTAAGGAGCTGCTCTTAGCATCTCAAGCAGCTATTTCTCACTAAATATTCTTGACAGCTCTCGTTACGTGTGATGGATGAGCTTTATAAGTAGTAGTAGTTTCTGAGGAAAATAAAATCTTTAAGCGCACCATCGTGTGGGGCTGCGGAACTCGGGATCATCTTTTAGCAGTTTATATTTTCCCCTTTTAATGGGAAAGTATTATAAAATGCATAGGCAAGTTAAATGCCTGAGTCAAAATTCATTTAGAAACTGAAAGTCTAAATTTATTATCTGAATTTTATAAGTGTTTTACTTAAGATACATTGAACCCCATTGTCCAAACAATCTACAAACATAGCAGCTAATAGTAAATTGGGAGATTTGGGAGGGTGTGCACACGAGAGGAACTTAAGCTAAGTCACTGGATAGAAGGTGTAAATGTACAATGTACCCCTGTTTTCAGTCGAATTTTTAAAAACAATCTTTTAGCACAGTACAAATGAGAGGGAAGTAATAACTCTAATAATATTATATTTTTGCAGTCCTAGTGAGAAAGGAGCATATTCTCGTCATGGACTATCGTTATGTAGCACAAGTCAGTGGAAACTCTAGCTCACAAGTCTAAAACAGCTTGACTCCAGCCCGAATGAGTTCTGTGTTCAGTCTTTACAGCACCTTTTTAAAAATTGGATTGAGGGCATTTTGAAAGAAAGAGATTTCAAATAAATGGTTTCTTTCTAATTTTCGAGATTGTATACCAACATCAGTAATGCCCCCTTTCACTGCAAATCTCTCTTTTTCCTGGCGGTCCTTAGTGAATAAACAGAATGTCTGCTGAGTTTTCCTAATACAAGTGCACTGTCGTTATTCTAGTGGTCCTATGATGTATAGCTCAGTGCCCCCTCAAAGGCTCATGGGTGGTGCTTTGGGAGGTGTTTGGATCATGGGGATGTGATATTGATCTCTGGGTTAGTCCACAGATGGCTTTGTAGCTAAAGGTGATGTGGCGGTTTAAAGCCTGATCAGAGGACGTCTCTAGAATGTGGTCTTGAGATCTCTCTCTCTCTCTCTCTCTCTCTCTGTCTCTCTCTCTCTCTGTCTCTGTCTCTGTCTCTCTCTGCTTCAAGTATGTCCTGCCATGAGCTATTTGTCCTCTGCTATACCACCTTGCTTCAGAGCCAGCTGACTATAGACTGAAACTTCTACAAATGTGATACAAAATAAACCTGTCCTCCTAGCATTACCAGGGTTGGGTGTTTTGTCTCAGCAATAAGAAAGTAACAAAGACAAGTGGTAAAGAAGTATCCATTTTTCTTTGGATGGACACTTGGACAGTTTTTGACTATTGTGAACAAAGCTGCTATGAACATTCTTACACAAATCTTTTGATAGACATAGGTTTTCATTTCTCCTGGACAAAGACCTGGCTTTGTAACTGCTGGATCACAGAGAATCTATGAGTAGAAACTGTTCTTCCTTTTCCCAAAGTCAGTGCACTATTTTATATTCCTGCCAAGAGTGGATGAGAGTCCATTGTCAGCATTTAGTGTTGTTTGACTTTTTATTTTAAACCGTCCTGGTGGGTAGATCAGGACAGCTCACTGTGGTTTTAATTTGCATCACCCTGGTAACTAAGGACACTGAATACATTATCATGTGCTTATTTGCCATTCATATCACTTCTTTTACAATGCTCCTGTTCACATTTTCTGTCCATGCAAAAAGTTGTGTCCTTACCAGTGAATGAGAGCCCTTTACATAGCGTAGCCATCAGTGCTCTGCCGAGTCTGTTTTAAAATTATTCTACCCCAGTCTCTTGTTTTCTTGTTCATTTTGTTAATGATCTCTTTTGATGACAAGCTTTTTATTTTAATGAAATATGGTTTATTAATCCTTTTCTTTTGTGTCTATTTCTTTGAGTGACCGAAACAAAGCATATGGACCTTAATAAATGGTGTTTCTGAAAATTTTGCTGTAGGTTCAAGAACATTCAGTTTCCAGGGTCCGGTGTGATGAAAGGCTTTGCCTGAGGAAACGTCCATCAGAGCATCGAGGGACACTGATAATCTATAAAAACTGCTCAAGAGCAGCCCAGAGAATGCAGCCAACCCTAGACCTCCTAGTTTGATTTGTTTTTAACACCTGCTGTGTGGACGGCTGGAAAGAGTCACCTCTGGCAAAATCATAATGGAATCAGCCTGTAAGCTTATGGATATAATCAATGGGCTTTTGTAAGTTAAGCACACACTATTGAAAGATTGCATTCTTTGTTTTACTAGAGAAACAGATATAACAAAAGATACACAAATGTAAAAGAAATGGTGTCCGGGCTGAACATGGCAACTGGAGCTCCTCTGAAGATGGTAGACCGTGTGTCCTTCCTTGTTTCCCCATTATATGGTCCAGGCGATGAACCGTCTCAGGGCAGGTCCTCTACTCCCTAAGCTGCAGAATTGCTGAGCTGACTTAGTTAAGCTTTGAAACTTCTCAAGTTGACACAATCAATCAATCATTACACAAATAGTGGTGTAGTCATACAGTAGACTACTACTCGGCAGAAGGACTGAACTACTGTCACACACAGTAACACAAAGCCACTCAGACTCAGCAAAAGCAGAATTACACAAGACTTCAGATTCTTTGATCCCTTCAAGAGAATTTCTAGAATCAGCAAAACTGATCTGTGGCCAAACAAATCAAAAATGGCATAGCCTCTAGACTTGGGAAGGAGAATGGGGGCACAGATTGACAGGAAATAGGCAGGAAGAAACTCACTGGAGTGATGGAAGTACCCTAGGTAGTGACAGGGGACTGGGCATGCAGATACATATTTGCTAAAACTCCTAAACTGTGCATCTCATATGTACATCTGTAAATTTCACATCAAATGATAAATTGATGTTTTTACATGGAAATTGGGCGATAACTACAAGTTCTGTTTGTTGGTTTTTTGGTACAGAGGATCAAACTCAGGGTTTCATTCATGCTAGGTAAGCATCCTATCACTGAGCTACATTCCCAGCCTTACCATTTATTTTTAGGTATATAAAAACGTAAGATGGACTAATGAGGGAGGAGTGTGTAAGTAAATACATGTAGATATAGAGACAGTCACAGGCACACATATAGACCCAGACATAGATACATCTGCACAAATATATGTGATAAAGCAAAAAACCAGAAATAGTTGTCTGAAATATTGGGAAACAAAAGACAAAAAAAGAGGATGTTATGGTCATGACGTGTCACCTCGGGAATTCAGGTTGAAACTTCCTTCCCATTGCGGTAACGTTACGAGCTGGAAGGGATGGACGTGCCTGTAACAGGGCTGCCCAGAACTATGTGCCGATCACGCCGTCTGCTTTTCTTCCCGGGAGTGTGCAGCAGCAAGGCACAGCTCCGAGCAGAAGGGCTGGCCCTGAGCAGCGCTGCCCTGCTGGCTCCTCGGCCTTGGGCTTCCCAGCTTCGTAACTCCATAGAAGTAACTCTCGGGTATTTTGCTCTAGCAGCACGAACAGAGACAGGGCTCATTAAGGCATCGCTTACTTAGATTGCTGTGAGTGGCGCTATTCTACTTTCTATGAATGCATGCAGTGTAATTAATAATACATTAATCTTTCATTAACAAGTAGTGCTGATAAAAATATTAAAGAGATTTTTTTATACCTGGTGCCAATGGCAATATTAAACTGATTTTTTATGTGTGTGTGTAGGCGTGTACGTGTGTGTTAGCTTTCCCATTCCTGGGATCCAATACCTGACTGCTACAGTTTAAAAGAAGAGAGGTTAGCGTGGCTCACAGTGTCGGGTGCTTAGTCCGTGGTCAGCTGGTTTCCGTGGCGGAAGAATGCGGCAGGGGAAGCTGCTCAGCCTATGGTGGGCAGAATAGATAAGGGTAAAATGCCAGACAGGAAAGGGCCATAGCTTAGATCTAGACTCAAAGGTCACCCCTCCATCACCCACTGGCCACTCCAAAAAGTATTCTCCACCGGTCCCTGCGGTGGGTCCCAAAGGCACTCAGACTGACACTGTACCGTAACCCTGTATATTCACTGTCATCACGTTTTGGGGGCTACAAAGGAGCAGCCTCCTCTCCAACTCACACAGCACACAGGAAGAGGACGCATTATTCCACTTGGTCTTGTTCACCTTCCCAAACAAGTAACATCTAGGCATCATTGGAGGCAAGAAAACCAACACATTTCTATCACTGTACGCCTGCCCAAATATGTTCCCAAGTTGCCTAACTCGGAGACTTTAAAGTACCTATTTATTTCTTATAAAGAGCCCACAAGCTTTTAGACTAATAGTCAATGATTGTCTTTTTCAGTAGTGTACGCGTATTTTTCAAATTTGCTACAGCCTTTAATAATCACTGAGATGCAATCTATATTTTTATAGAAATATTAAAGTATCAACACATATAGCTAACTTTTGGCTTACTTTTACATAAAAAATGCAATTGCCTAATAAAATGCAATTTTGATTTTCATCTTCTTGTCTTCTTTTTGTTTGCTTTGAGGGAAAACGTCTTTTGTATGCCATAGCAGAAACAGAAGTTTCAAAGAACATCTGCTTAAGCACTTCATAGTTAGCATCAGTGTCTTCCATAATGTCACACCATCAATAGGACATAAACATCTCAAATCTCTAGGGGACAAAAACAGCTAGATGATTAAAAAAACCTTCTAAGTTCAAGCTCTTAGAAGAAAAGTATGTTGAGATAATGTGTGACATAAACAACTCTGATAATGAAAAAATGTTCCAAGGCTTTTAGATTTATCAAGGGAATGCAGACTAATGAGGTTTACAAAGGCAAACTGGATTATATTCAACCAACAAAGTTTTCTCACTCATTTCTGGTAGAGAACAACTGGATACTTCTGTTGCTTCTCTGTTCTTCACTACAATTGCCTATAATTTATTTTAATAAATTAAGACAGATAATAGGAAAAAAGAAAGAAAAGTTACTATAATTTGGTATTATAGTCTAGCATGAAAAATATATCTAAAAGCATACTTTGACTTAGAACAATTTTGGTCTATTAATCTGGTTTTTAATCTATATATATGATAACTAACTTATGAGGTCTTATAGGATAAATAAATGACTCCAGTGCTGGAAAAATAAAAGAGGGTGGACAGAGAGGGGAAGGAGGGAATTGAAATATGTTACATACGTGGACCAGCTCCCTACAGTGAATGCACTCATGGTGTACTTCAAATGCATATTAACAAAGTCAAAAACAAAGATCACAGCATGAACAAATCAGCAATGTAAGATATACTTCAACTCCATTCAAATTTATACAATGCCCATAAAGATTCTGAGAAACTATCTACTTACTTGAAAGTGGTTCAGAACTGTTAACCAATTTTTTTCTCTGGTTAGTGGATTTATGCATAATTCTTTTACCTTTGATTTGACAACAATCTAACATGCATAAGAAGTTAAAAGATGCCAAAATCATTGGGTACCTTTCATATCACATGTTCATTGAAGCCTCCTCCACAGTAAGAAGACTTTCTGCAAACCTGGAAACTGGCCTGGGTGACCTCTCCATTAACATCCACTTCTCACCTAGATTCCAGCTGTGGCTACATATGCACAATTTGCAGACAATTTTAATTCACCTAAGCTTTCTGAATTTTTATTTTTTGAAATTGCCTATGAATATATTCGTGGATAGAAACATATACACTTACATATAATATGTATGACATAAAAAGATTAAAATCATTTATTTGTCTATCTTCTTTACAATAATATGTGGGCTGAGTTTTCCAAGGGAATAACATCTATCAAGAATATCCACGGTTTAGAAATAATCTCCATTTTTATCACTTTTATTATTTCCATTTGTAGCACAAAGAAAATCCAGCAGTTTCAAGGTTTCCGTAGTATGAATCATTCCATTGAAATACTGTACTGTACAACAAAAGTAATTTCTACTTCCTAATATCTAAGCAGTGAGAATTACTGTGATTACTTGTGCTTTCAGAGCTGAAATATCCATATTATTTTGATGTTTTGGTCAAAGTTGAGATCTTCTTTTCAGGAAATTGTGTCTTCTATGAACAATAAACTGAGTCAAAGTTATTTTACTATTTGGCATTTTGAAGAATTGCCTTCTGGTGTGGATTTGATTTTCTTCTTACAGTCTCTTTTACTCTGAAATTTTCCACACAAAATGAAATCCTTCATTATTTATTCATCACATTTTGAATGAATGACATATGAATGACAGTGGAGGAGTTGAAAACATAATTGAGGTACAATTTGTGCTTTCAGAGAGAAAAAATGTGCACACAGATTACTATATGGCAAGACTCAAAATGTTCAGAGGCAGAAGAGAAATTTAGAGTGCAGAGGAGGGAGGAATCTGTACAAATCAGCGTGAAACCAGTCCTGGGTCGAAGTATAAACTCACGTGCTGAGTTCAAATATTCTTATTCTTCACCCTGGATTTTATCTTCTCTCTCAGCTTCATTTTCCCAGCCTGTAAAATGGTTATGCTGGTCCTACCTGTCACTGGTCGTTACTGGTAAATGAAACAATTTGTTAAACATAAAATAGAACAGTACCCTGCACACACATCCTACCTAGTGTGACAAGGTTTTCTTGAGAAAAAATAGCGTTGAGACAGTCTGTTATGATAGAATTAAGCAAAAGTTTCAGAAAAGCACTATACTTCAATTTCTCTGACAAGTATTATGTAAAATTTGTCATGCCTTTTTTCCAAAATACACAGCATATAAATGTGAAATAAAACTAAGATAACTTTACATAATTATACTTGCAATCTTTTTTAAAAATTTTTCTTTAAATATTCAAAACACTTTCCACACTTGTCCTTGTCTCCTAAAGTATTTTCTATTTCATTTCAATGTATGGACGGCCTTAGTTGATTTATAACAAAGGGATAAAGGGAAAGGATGCAGAGAGCCTTTTTCGGGTGGGTCTTGGTTCTGAAGGGGCCAAGCTCTCCCTTCCCTTCCCATGGCTGTGCGCTCTCTGTGAGGTTACACCTTACCTCGCTATAAATGCGACCACCCAGTTCAATGGTCAGATGTCCCATCAGTGGGAACAATGCTCCACTGGGGTTTAAAACCAAGGTCCCCTGGACTGATGAGAGGATGCCTCTCATCAGTGGAAGCCAATTTTCTTCTTTTTCCTTTCCCTTGAGGATTTAGGGGCATTTATTGAATGAAAGAGAAACAAAAATTGGTCATGAGAACATATCCCAGTGACCATCTGTGCAGGATGCTTTTCAAACAATCTGAATTCAAGGGGAAGTGATTCATCCTGTACCCAGAATCCTTCAAGCCCTTCCTGCAGAACTCTATCTATTAGAGCTGCCTCGAAAAACTTATTTTCTGGAAACTTTCATAAAGAAATTAATATACTACTTACTGTCAGGTTGAGTCAAGAGTGTATACAAATGCTCCGTGAAACAAACATTTTTAAATGGTCTTCTACAATGGGGTGTTGGATTTTCTTCGCCTTAATGAAATTAAAAGGCAGCTTAATGGATTCGTTCCATCTGAGTAATTTCAAACTTCTTCAAAACTATCGAACAATTTTAGAAGCACATGCTTCAGAATCCATTGCAAGTTTATTGACCAATTTAATAAAAAAGAAGGCAAGGAAAATAAATCTCAGGGAAGGTTTTTGCCTAAAAAATATTATCTCAACAGCATTATATCTGCAATATAACCACTCAGACGTAGTGGCTTGTTCAGCAGTGGTCATAAATCCTATCATGCCGAGGACTCAGCCTTGATATACTGCTAGTAGCTCTCTATACACAAATATATGATCTTTTAATCTACGAACTAATCACTCTATGGAACAGAGGACTCAAAAGTGTGGTCCATAGCATCCTCCACTGTGTCTTAGCTAATCATTTTGCCCTTCATCTGAGAGGCTGTGACAGCGGGATTGTCCTCTTGCCGCTAACAGACACTGAGCCCTAAGTGCTTTTCTACCTTGGCACGTGTCCAGGTCCAGCACTGATAATAGCTGCCTGCAATCTAAGCTCTTCTCTTATTCCCAAAGCCACCCCTGAGCTCTGACAGGAGGACTAAACCAAAGCCAATTTCATGAAGTCTTTTCTACTAGAAACTTCTCCCAAATCTGCGAATTGGGCTCCTGTTTTGCTCTCAAGACGTGATTTCCTTTGCTCGCCTCCTGGACGGTTCTAATTTACATGGATGGATTTCAGTTTACTTCATATCCATAGTGCAATTCCAGTAATTTGTGTGAAGAGGGCCTCTGTAACCTTGGGCACTGGATCTACTCAGCTCAGAATCAAGCCAGCACTGGTCAAATGAATTCGAGCAAAGTTCTAAATCTCTAAAGCTCATCCGTCAGGAAGCTGCTGCTCTGAATAAATTCACTGACACGTGCTTTTGTGCAAAATACCTGATACTAAAGAGTAATGCACGATGGCAAAACAGTGTTAACCCTTGCTCTTTCTGTCTGTCCCTAACGACAGTAAACTTGCTGAAAAGTGGGACAATTGGGACTGGCCACACATGGACAAGAACTCTAAATTCCAAATGCATCACATTCAGTGCCCTTTTTCTCTTCCCTTGCCTTCCCTTTTGCATCATTCCTGTTGAAGAATATTTCTAAGGCTGATATTAACATGTATTTTGCCTTTTCTACTTTAGATAGAATCCAGAGAGCGCTATAATAGCTGACCATAAGATTTCATCATCCTATACTTCAAGTAATAGATTCAGCAATTGAATTAATTTTCTTAAAAGTGTTCCACTGTACAAGATTTCTTTGTTCTGACAGTTATGTGTGTGCTTCTTTATGTCCCTATAAATGCCCATTCATAACTATCTAGCAATTAGTTCATATCTATAAATTGGATATATATATATACATATATATATATACATACATATACCAAGTGAATCATGTTTCTACCTTAAATGCTGATATAGATAAGTGGAAAATATTTCCTTATGACATGTCTGCCTCAATTTTTATGCTTAATATTTCTAAAAGAAAATAGGCTTTAAAAAATATATGTAGCAGTAATTTTTTTTGCTTTCAGCGTAGCCTGCATTGTTTAAAAGTGTACACAAAAGCACACAGTATATACAGTATATTTTTCCCACCTGAAAATAGAAGTTTAAGTTAAAATAGAAGTTTAAGTATCTCCTTCAACCAGGAGATGCAGAATACAGCCACAAATCAATAAATAAACAGTATACTTTCTAGTGAGTTGAGGTCAAAGAATGTGCTACATAATCAGAGGGCTGAAGCCACTCAGGCCCAGCTGTACCTGGTCAGATCTGATTTCAACTGGTTCTTTATTCAAAGACTTCACTCTCAAGCCCATTCCTGTAGGGCAGACTGCTGCCCGGCTCCTTGGGTATCAGGAATAAGCCCCAACCTCCTCCGGGGTGCCATTTTAATCCTTTTTAGCTCCATGGCAACTCTCTCCTGTTAGCCTAAGATACCAGATAACTATCATTCACTGAGTTATTAAAATAAAGGCTTTTCAGCTTCCTCAGGTGCAGAATTGGAAAGATGCCTGGAAGCCTGCAAGGTTTACCTTCCTGGCTAAGTCCCACAGCCTCACAATTAAACAGTGTTTTATGTCACCAGTGCTTGGTAGAATCTAATACCTCATTCCAGGTTTCTAGTGCTATAGTCTGTAGCTTCTGATTTCTTGCTATTAAGGTTATTTGTTGCTGGTTTCCTCTTTGCTTCTCTGGAGTAGTACCATAATTAATGGGTCCTATTGTTTCCCAGACTCTTTTTCTTGCCACGTAATCATTTTACTGTGCATGCTAAAGATAAGAAAGTTTTAGAAATGTCATTAAGTTTCTAGAACTCTACACCATTTCAGAAGGTCACAAGCAGGCCACAAAAACGTAAGAACAGCGGGTGGTGAGAATCTTTAGGTAACTAAAAGTTAGAAGCAGGTATCAAATAACTAGGCACTTCCCTAACATGCACACACAAGTACTTTTTAAATCAAGGGTTGTCATTGGAAGGAGGTAAAAAGAAAAGCTTTTGTGAATAGTAAGCAGCTCCCTAAGAAACTCTTCATCACATTGGCCAGAGAAATGATTCCTGAACTCAAATCCCAAAAACACAAGCAAGGAAACACAAACAAATTATTAAAGTTCTGGCTTTCTCAAACTGGCATTTTGTCTGCTATCTTTCAGTAGCCTATTTAATGTTATCCATCAAAGCAAAGAAGCTAGGAAATATTCCTATTAATCATTTCTATTGTTAAGAATCTTATTACAGTCATCATTAAAAACAGTATCCAAAGAGTTTGAGTAATATTCCACATTGTTGTTGAAGAATTTTTTTTCTGAATAGAATTTCAAAATAAAGTGTTTTGGAGGCTCTCCGAATTAAGGGGTGGTAACAAGCTTTGGCTGGAAAATGCAAGAGGTGTGCAAGTACTAATGTGAGAAGTTAACATCTCCTCTTCAGCTTCCCTTGATCTTGATGACTTGAAATTCCCGCTACACATTGTATTCCTGAAAAACATAGTTGATAATGTATAACAAACTAAGAAACCTGGATAAATGCACAAATTAATATTACAAAGGCTCTATGCAAAAATTCAGAAATAAACGTCACTGGAGACAGTGCCTAGACTTAGTAAACCTGCAGAGTTATTATTTATTCCATCATTCTCCCATGTGATGAAAATTCCTCTCCAAGCAGCAGATTTGCAGGGATTCACTAAATCTCATCAGATTCCCAAAACTGCAGTTGTGTAACCTAAGTCTCCACCCTTTTGGGCACCAAGTATGATTGAGCTGAGGGAAAACCTCTCCTCAGGCTAGGCCTTCCCAAGTCATTCGTGTAATAGGAAGTTTCTTCCATTACACAATCAATATTCATTCCTTACCCACAGCTACTATACCGTCTTTTTTCTATTTATTGTTGATATTTACCTAAACTTTTCTACTGCCTTCAGATAAGGGGCTAGGACGGCAGGAAAAAGCACTGCAGGAACGCCCTGAGGAGGGACCAAAGGAGAGGAAAACACAGAGTAAGGCAATGCAGAAACGCCTTCACCCTCTGCTTCCCATTCCCAAATGCCAGCATGGGTATTTGGAGCATGTGATTCAGCAGAAGCAGATATGAGAATATCGCTTCACAAAATGTTCCCAGAAAGGCCACTGGCTTCTCGGCCAGAAACATCCGGTTTATGGTACATGGAGAAGCAGCGAAGCTCTAAGAGCAAGAAGGGCGGCGCTCAGAACTCCCCACACGTGAGCAGGAGCGGCCCCTAGGAATCTGCTGTCCGTTACCACCGGTGAAACCCAGCGTCCTCTCCTATGTGCACTGGCTGATTGGATGTTCTTGACTATGAACTCCCCGTTGATAAACTATGCTGGGTTTTATTTCCGGTTTTGAGACAGGGTCTGGTGCAGGGGTCCAGGCCGGCGTGGGGCCCACTATGTAGTGCAGAGCGGGCTCCCACTCACAATCCTCCTGCCTCCGCCTCAGTGCTGTGATCGCGTGCCTACCTGCACGCCACACCCGGCTCCCTGCGTCTGTTTAGAGTCCGGCCGCTCATCTTCTGTGTTGGCTTACATAAATTTTTATGCAAGATCTTGTGTATGTTGCAAGTATCTTACCCAATTGCGTTATACCTATGGCTATAAACAATAAAGTTTGATAGGGTCAGTTCTATAACTTATTTGCCAAATGATTTCTTCTTTGATATGTTTTCTCTCAGTAATGTGTGTTTATCTAGAATTCCTTAAGATACTTGTACAAGTTTTCTTTAAAACCTTAAAGATTTTTCAAATCGAGTATTTAAGTCATCTGGAGTTTAGCTTTTGAATCTGAGGTGAAACCAGGACCTGACTTTACCTCTCCCACATGGAAAGATGACTGTTCCGGTGTTGTTTGTCATGTAATTGACCCTTTACTTACTAATGAGTAGGATCTAATCCATCATATATACATATGCATATGTTTATCTTCTTCTTACTAAAATCATCATAGATTTACTTCCATTTTCTGTGATAGCATCGAATAACATTTATGTAGCTTTACTAACATGGAACAACCTTTGTTTTCCCAATAGAAATGTTACTTAGTAATTATCTATAAATATGGAGTGTATTTTGCATAATTTCTGGATTCAACTGAATACTGCTTAGTTACAATTTTGCATTTATGTTCATGAATAAGATTGAACTATCATTCCCTTTTTTTATTATTATCCTCACCTTCGATTTGCTTTAGGAAAGTTATGCTAGCTTCCTAAGGCCTAACTAAAAGTTTATAGCAACAAAAACAAGAAATTTCATTACTTTAAAATATTTCTGAAGTAAATGCTGAATTATAATGCTTTTTCTATCCTATAATTATTTAATTATGTGTATTTTAAACCCATTCATCTAAGTCATAATGAATGACAGATAAAACAAAAACTTAATAGTGCCATTAATGTGACAAAATACAGTGTTGTATTTCTCTACATTATATGATACAATTAAATGACACCATATTAAAAATTTACAGTGACAGTTATTACAGTCAAAATAACCAATGGATGGTATTATTTTTCTGTATAACACAAACACATTTTTAGCAAATACATATTTGATGTGGTTCTTGGTGGCAAACCTCCAAGTGCATTAGATGTATATAAAAATTTTTTTTACTGAGGTTTTTTTTAGACTATCCAGGACACATGTTTCTTAGATTAATAAAATAAGCCACTGAAAGAAGCATTTGACTAACATTTTTAAGCAAATCACGGCAGTCTAAACCAGGTTCCATGTTTTTCTTAACTTTGGAATTACACAAGGTGGAATTCATTTTATAAAATTATGAATGCTAAGTCTTATTAAAATATTGCTATCAAGATGATTCTCAGAGTAGAAACCACTTAGCCCAAATGTCACCAGAGGCATATCTTTCCTAGCAACAACAGCAGAACAGAGGAGTGAGACAGGCAGAGGGCTGCAGCTTGCAGAGTGGCAGGGTGGATAGAGGTGTGGATGTTGCTCCATGGCTTTCTTGCTCTACAGCTCTGCCC
>PVJX010039239.1:0-15884 GCA_004027295.1 Dolichotis patagonum
AAAGAAAAAAATCTAAACAAGAGTAAGGCTGGGGGTTTAGCTCAGCAGCACAAGTGCCTGCCTGGCAAGCTCAAAGTTGAGTTCAATCCTCAGTTAAAATAAAAAAAGTTAAGAGTAGCAGAACTTTTAAAGATCTCAAAAAATCTGACCCTTACTATACCATACCTACCATGTATTAGGTTCTGGATTCCAATCCCCAGCATGGGGTCCAATCTCCAGTACCAAACAAAAAGGAAGTCAAAAACCAACTTGATCAAACACTTTATATAACTGTAACTAAGAAAATAGAATTGGCTGGGCATAGAGGTACATACCTGCCTCAAGATAAGGAGGGAGAACTGCCATTGGCACAAGGCCAGCCTTTGAACAGTGAGTTCAGACACCTAAACTACACAATGAGACTATACTATCTCAAAAAAATGAAACAAAATAACAACTAACTTAAATTTAAGAACTTTAAGAATTTAAGAATTTAAAACAGGACTCAACTTAAATTTAAGAATAGGCTGTTTCCCTTCAATTATTTATATCTTATGACAGATGAAACAATTCCTACTTCCACATTACATACTTAAAAATAAAACCTTAGTTTGAGACCCTTCAAATTAAAAAACAAAACTAGCAAACTATGCTTTTGTCTTCCGCCTTCAAAAGTTCTACTGTAGCTATTTCTGCAAGAATAAAACTGGCAACATCACTGCCATTTTTTCCACATGCTTTGATTATTAATGTTATTTATTCATCTTCCTTAGCCAAAGTATTAGCATTGTTTGGCCCACTTTCTAGCTCTTAAATGCAAACAACTTCCATGAATGTACTATGTTTATGGATAAGGACCCTGTTAGTTGTGGTGATATGTGCATAAATAGCATCAAAAGACTAGTCTCCCATTAGAAATACATGTAACAGTTAGTTTAGTAATCTGATAATTGTTACAGTTTAATGAAACTGACATTCAAGACTCCCAAAACAGAGCCAGGAGTGGTGTTGGATGCCTGTACTTCCCAACACTTGGGAGGCTTTGGCAGAAAGATCAGAAAGATCTCTAGGTGTTCGAGGCCAGCCTGGGTTACAAAGTGAGTTCAAGGCCAGCCTGAACTGCAAGGAAAACCTTGTTTCAAAGACAAACAAACAAAAAAAAAAACCCTCCCAAATTATTACACAGAAATTTTGTAATAGTTCCCCATACTGTGATAAAACAGTATCTTTTATTTCAATTTTTAAGCAAACTATCTTAACCAAAAAAAATATTTAATCTGATATTTCTTCCCCTTGTTTTTATTTTTTTTACTAGGGATCAAATCAGGGCTTTAGGCATGCTATGCAATCCTTTATTTCTAACTGCAGATATGCATTTAGAAAAAATACAGCAAAACTGTAACCTTAGGTACATAATTCTGTAAATTTCCCACACAATGATGTGAAACATAAATGCTAGTGTTTTACTAAAAAATCAAGCATTTTTAAACTGACATTTCCTCCCCTTATTTCTATCTGTAGGTTTGCATTTACAAAAAAATTTCAAAATTACAACAAAAAACTCATTCTTCATTAAGTAAACACCTAGTAATCCAACAAATCTATCATTCAGTTGATAATATAAAAACAGAAAAATAGTGTAAGACAAGTAAAATTTTCAATGATTAAAGTACAGCCTTTTCTAGAACACACAGTATTTGCTAGCAGTAGATTCATGGCATAGATGCTGATTTGTTATCTCTTGTTTCCCAGAAAAAGAAAATGGATTTTTTGTTTGTTTTCAGAAATATTACCAACTCTTAAAAGATTTTATTAAAAGTAGCTGAAACTTTGTTGTTTAATTATCACAACTTGCAAGGATTTGTTAATGTTTGAAAAGCCCTAAGATGTAACACTGTCATTTCCGCCCTTTTTAAATACAGACCTCCGGAGATATAAAATGTCACATACGCGGAAAGCATTCAACAATTAGTAAAATGTCACATAAGAGGAAAGCATTCAACAATTCGTAAAGTACCAGCGTCATCAGCATAACATACATTTATACATCTGTTAAAAGTAATCGGGGTCTTAACCACTGTGTCCTATATTTTCGATTTCCCCCCCAGTAATACAGAAAATAATGGTGTTCTTACAAATGACATCTTAGGATGCCGTAAAACAATTTCGTTTCTCACAATTACAAGTTTCAGTCCAAAAACAGTCCACTATCTTACAGATGAAGAAAATGAAAACTCAAACATTATGTCAACAACATCATTAAATTAAAAGCAAAAGAGATTGTTATCCAAGTCTTCTGACTCCCAATGGTACCTTTTCCATTACACTACCTGCCTCCGAATTTAAGATGATAAAAAGACTACCTGGGTTTAACAAAAATCTAATGAAGTTCACACACATAGCTCATTACTGTGTTTATGTTCTGAATCAAGAGACTGTTTCAGACTGACCCAAAAGAAACGAAAAAAGCATCCAGTTTTGTGTGTTTTTGGTCTTCGGTTACAACGTATAATGAACTATACAGACAGTTCAGAATTGACAGCTTCCCTTAAAATAGAGATTCCATCTAATGCATTACAATGACTCAGTACAATCTTACTTGCATTTTCTTTTCCCCAGAGGAGAAAGACTCCAAGGAGATTTGCCCCTAGAGCCAAGAGTCAGTGGCTAAAACCTGGCCGTCTACTCATTTTACCTGCACTAGAAACTTCGCACATCTTTTCCAGTCTAACAACTAACTGCACAATTCACAGGTGGTTGGCAATATTAACGTCTGTCATTGTAGGGAAAACTAAAGGAACCCGACGAATTCAGTGACGCCAGCAGTTGGTTTGCAGAACTCTCAGGGGAGGGCAGGGGCACAGGCCCGGGGAGAAGGCATAGGCAACAACACGTTAGCGTCTGGGTTCCGGGGGCTGGAGGCGGAGAGAGTAGCGGGAGAGCGGACGGCCCAGCGACTCGGTACTCTCCGCGAGATCCCTCGCTCCCCTCTCCATCCCGCGAGTCCCGGGGAGCTCAGAGGTGGGGGCCGCCCGGCAGAGGAGGGGCTGGGGCGCCTGCTGGGCGGCGGTGGCGGGGGCTCGGCTCCGCTGCGCACCGAGGCCGAGGGAGGCCATTTTAGCTCCGGGCCGCCGAAAGCTCCAGCAGCCCTCCACGTCCCCAAACCTCGGCCGTCTCTCCTTCCCCGCCCCCACGGGGGGCCGCTCCGCGCCGCGGCCGCGTCCGGGCAGAACAGGGCGGGGCGGGCCAAGAGAGGCCGCGGGCCCGAGGGGGGCTGCGGTGGGCCGGGGCTCTGGGCCGCCGGGCGGGGGCCGGCGCGGGGGCGTCGCGTCGGCGGGATCTGGGCCGGGGGCGAGGAGGGGCAGAGAAAGAAGAGAGCGGGGAGCCGTTACCTATACTGGGCCGCAGCCGCCGCCGCCGCCGCCCCGCTGTGGGTGAATCCAAAGTAGTTGCCGGTCGCCATTTTGGCATCTTCCCCCAGCCGGCTGGGCACTGCGGCGGGAACGGAGAGTCGGGTCCCATGGCGGGAGGAGAGACGCGGAGGGACCGGGACGCCGAGGGAGGGCAAGGGAGAGAGAGAGGCGCCGTGAGAAGCCGGCCGGCCGACTCGGCCGCGGCCGCACCGCCGTCCGCCTCCCGCCCCGCGCTCCCTCACTCACTCGCACGCCCCGGTGGCGGCCGCCGCCTCCTCCCCGGAGCCGGCCCCAACCCCCGCGCCTCCCCGCCGCCCTGGGCCGGGGAAGGGGCAGAGCCGAGGCCTCTTGGGCCACATTAGACTCACCATAGGTGAAAGAAACTACAGGGCATATGGGAATCATGGGCTCGGGCTTCTGCAGCTGAACTCTGAACTCTCACCCGCTGCCTCCCTCCTCTGCCCCGCTCCTCCTCAGCAGAGAACAGACCGCCGCCTCCGGCCGCACTGCGCAGACGCACCCGCGCGCGGCATCCTGGGAGCTGTAGTCCCCGCCGCCCTCGCCTCCCCCGCGGGCGCGGGTGGTCTGCGCGGTGCGGGTTCTGCGCTGTGCGGAAGAGGGGCGGCCTCCTGGAGCCGCGGGGCCGCAAGCCGGGCTTCTTGGAGGCGGTGGGCCTGCGATCGGTGGCGGAGTGGTGAGCAGCGCCTCGCCCCTCCGCGGGGGAGTCAGTCAGGGAGCGTGATCAGAGGGAATGACGTCTGTTAGCATTCTCGCCCACTTTCGCCGTGTTACTTTTCGCTGCGTTTCCTTCGCTTTTGTATGTGCATTCGTTGCGCGTTCGCGTTCCCTTTTCGCTAGACCGCCCTGGAAGAATTAGGGTCCTGCCTGGCTTCCCGCAGTCCCGTTGCCCCCTCCCCCACCTTTGAGGTAGCAAGGAGGAGAGGAAGAGAGACAGAAAGGAATGGCAAGTGTCGGACTGGAAGGACGCCTCAGACCCGCCCCCGCGCCCACCCCCCGGCCCCCTGCCTTTCTGAGTTGGTCACTCCTAGCCTGTCGGGCGCTGCGTATGGGAAACAGAGCAGTGAGCAAAACAAAGTCCCGATTCGCGTGGGATTTACATTTAGGAGAGGGTGTGGGGCGCACAACAGCCAAAACACAGACATTTCTGTTTGTCCGATGGAGGTTGAAGCTTTAAGGAAAGAGTAGAGAGGCCAGATTCCAGTACTAGGGTGGCTGAGACAGGAGCATCATGAGGCCTGCTTGGGATCTGAGCGAATTCAAGAATAAACCCCGGCAAAGATGACAAGGTAAAGAGAGCTTCTGTTTTAGGTGACTACTAGAATGAAGAGCTACAAGGAAGGCATGACCTGGTAGAACCTAGACTGAGGGCCTTAATGCGGGCAAGTTTAAGAGCATCAAGGGAGGTCGCGTTTAATCCGAGCAAGAAGACCAATTCAAAAATTCAAGACCACCCTGAACTAAGGAGCAGATCCTGCCTCCAAAAAACAAAACAGGGTGGGGACTGATGCCAAGCAGAGTGGCGCAAGCCTGTAATCCCAGCAGTTGGAGGCTGAGGCAAGAGAATCACCCGCGAGTGTTTTGTTTTCTGGCTTCACTGTACAAAGTTCTATGCCACCCGGTATTACATGGAGAGACCTTGTGTCAAACAAAACATATACACAGAAGTGCTCAGTAAGGATGCCAGGTCTTTCTCTTTTTTACTTTTATGTTTTTTAGTTTTCAGAGACAAGAGTCTCACTATGTAGTCTAGTCCCTAGGACTGGGAATACAAGCGAGCGCCATCACTGGTTTGCGGTAAAGATAGAATACCCTTCGCCAGATGCGGTGGCACATGCCTGTAATCCCAGCATTCTGTAATCCCAGTACTCAGAAGACTGAGGCAGGAGCAAAGTAACAAGTTTGAGACCAGCCTGAGCTACAAAGTGAGCTCAAGTCTAGCCTAAACTGCGCAGTCAGACAGTATCTCAAAAAGACAAAAACGATACTTCACCTTTCCAGGCATTTCTCCTCTGTTTTCTCTTGACTTCCCCCCACACCACCCCTATCTCCATACCACATCTACCCTCACCCCGCCCCAGAGCCTGTTCCCCACTAGTGCTGAACTCAGATTCTCATATGAAACTACATCCCCAGCCTCTTTTTAATTTTCTTTTTATTTTGAGACAATGTCTCTCTAAGACGCTGAATTGTACAAACTGGGCTTAAACTTTCAATCCTCTTGCCTTAGCCTTCAGGTGCTGGGATTACAGGCATGCACCAGTGGCTTGGGCTTCGAGTTCATTTTCAGTCTTTCCTCATGCAGTCCCCCTTCTGGTGGCCTGTCCCCACTACCTTACCTTTTTCCTGCTTTCCACAAATGCCTAAATGCTTCATTTTATCACTTCACCTTGTCCTTGCCGTCCCGTAGTCTCCCTGCTACTCATCTGTACTCAAAATCAGGTATGATCATTAAAAAGAAATTTAAAAGATGAATCAGAACTCACTCATGAAATTCAGGGCTGTATCTCACCTTTTTTTCAGAGCAGAAACATGCATCAGTTCTTATTTGTGTCAACCCTACTCCTCCATAACTCCTACAAAAGTACAGGTTCTGAGAACCTGTCTGATTTGTCCCCTTCCTCATTTCAAAAAGAAAAAGTGCAGAACATTTGAGAAAAATTGTCACTGCTTTTGAGAATACTGATGTTTCCCCAGGCAAAAGGTATTTGTGCTTCAAGTGCGTCGCTAGGAAAAAATATCTCCTACATGTAGGATACTAGAACAGCATTTTAAAGATAGTTTACCTTAAGCTTCATTGAGTAATGAAGCTTCAAGACACTGACTTAGCTGCTTTCATAAAATTCTCTATTACTAGGGTTTTTGAATAAAACGAGGAGAAAAGACATGTTAATTACGTGCCTACAAATACTGTTTAGGCCAGTTTTATGCTGGGCTATGTGGGTGACATTGTGTTGTTGGCACACCCTTGTAAGCAAGCATGCAGCTGGGTATGGTGGTACACGCCTGTAATCCCAGTACTCAGGAGGCTGACACAGGAGGATCATTGCAAATACAAGACCAGCCTGGGCTACAAATAAGCCCAAGACCAAACTGAACTGCATCTCAAAACTGGTCTCAAAAAACAAAACAAAACAAACAGCAGCAACAACAACAACAACAACAAAAGAAGCATGCAACTAGAAAAGGAAAGCAGGCCTCATCTCTTTGTTCCTTAGAGATCAAATTAGGAGGTGCTGCAGTAGTAAATATGGTTTACAATGGCTCTCTTTAAAGATGCAGCCTGTGGGAAGAGTTTTAACTTGCCCCTACCTTGGGTTTATTTAAGGAAGGGGTTTTGGAAAAGACAGGAATTAAAAAGACTCCCACTCCCCTTAACCATAGAATGACTTGAACATGTTATTTGACCTTTGTGAACCTGTAAGACAAGAACACCAATGTCATCTCTTTCACAAGACTGTGGTGGGAGTTAAATGAGGTAGCATTTACATAACTTTTTTATTGAAAAGAATAAATCAGATGCTTGTGAATCTTTTTGAATCAGTCGCCTAGTACTGTGTGAGTCACTCACCTGCAACCAAAAAGTAGGTGCCTCTGCCCTTGAAGACTATATTTCCCAGAGTGCCCAATGTAGGTAACATGACAACAGTACAATTTTCTGGGCCAATGACGTGAGATAAGAGGAGATTTGGAGGCAGTTGATTATATCTGGCGTCCTTCATATCCAGAAGTGGTTCAAAATGCAAATCTAATCAATCCCTCTGTGATTCCCATCCCACTCGAGGTAAAGCAAAATTTTTCTATGTGGCCTACAAGACTTTAGGTGGTCTAGCCTTGCCTTTTCCATCTCTTCCTCATTTTTTCCATTCCACCTACATTGGTCTCCCTAACAGGACTTTGCTTGTTCTCTTTGCCTAGAATGTTCTTTCTTTTCTATAACTGGTTAATCTCTGTGTTTGAAGATCTCGACTCAGTCAACCCTTCTTCATCCATCCCTGTCCCCAGTGGCCAGCCCTTTGTCACCTTGAGACAGCTGCAATATTAAAACATACTGTGTGATTCTTTGATGGGTATGTTTCTCCCCTTCCACCATTATCTTCAGGGGGCAGAGTGCCAATATTGAGTGTCTGGTGAGAGATACCCAATAGATACTTATGGAAAGAAATAAACCATACAGTGCATAGCTTAATCTTTCTTTGATGATTCAGAGGGTAGTTCAAGGACCTGTAGAGCCTCAGGGTAATAATTATGAACCTTTATTAGCATCTGAAAGCAGATAAGAAAATGTTAACTGGCAGTCCTGTTAGCCACAAGGTGGCACCAGCCTAAGAAAGCCAGCCTCCAGCCTTTCTGAAAATACTGTGTAAACTTCCATCACAGCTTTTGAGTCAAGGCCTGATATTCTGAAAGGCCATGTTAAAATTTGGATATATTACCCAGAAATGATATCATATTAGCTGCTGTATGCCAAGAGGACTATAGGAAGGTGAATAAGAGTAAAGATGATAACTGGTCCCAACTAGACTGAAATCCCAGTTGTGTCACTCATTACTGTGGGATCTCAGCTACTTTTCTGTGCCACAGTTTTATTCTTCTCTGTAAATCAGGATGTAAAAGTAGAACCTATATTATGGGTTGTTGGTAGGGCTTAACTTCTTCATAAATGTGAAGCTGTAGAACTGCTCCGTAGAAATGCCCGCTTTTGACACCTTGGCGTCTCTTGGGAAATGCACCATGCGGGGACCTGGGGTGCCCGGAAAACAAGGAACTCCTCCCCTCTTTGGTAAGCGGCTGTGAGCCTGGGCAGTGCGCAGGCTGAGAATCAAACATCTCATGTTGCCCCGTCCCCTGTCCTGCTCCCCACCCCCCTTAGCAAGTGGGAGCCAGTGAACTGGACATCTTGTGAAAGATTGGCTATGTTGTTTTGTATGAACTCTCCGTATGCGAAGATATGAACAACCATTTGGAAGAAAATAAGAGACAATATGATACATAGTGAAGATCTCTGGTTGTCTAGCTTTGAAATTTATGCTTTCTTATGTCCCATTTTATTCTGTTTTGTTGTGTTTAATTTTACCCCCTTTAAAATAAAAAGAAATTTTTAAAAATGTGAAGCTAGGGCCGGGGATTTAGCTCAGTGGCTTAAGCATCTGCCTGCTGCCTGGCAAGTGCGAGGTTGTAAGTTCGATCCCCGGTACCAAAAAAAAAAAAATGTGAAGCTATAGATCACTGCTTAGTTTGTTGCAAGCAAGGTGTGAGTGTGGGCTGTTGTTCTATCTCCAACCAGTCTCACAATCAGAAAATGAAGCAAAGGATGGGAAGGGGAAGATCACAAGCATATGAGAAGTATCTGGATAGATCAGGGTAGGATAAAAGATCAGAGAAGCAAGGAACAAACTGCTGTTATTCCATTGTTTTTGGAGGCCCAGGGAGGGAGAAGGAGGGCAGGAAACTCATTCAGAGCTTGTGATACTCTCCTTGGATAGAAAATGGCCATCACTGATTTGGGACTAATATCTAAAGAAAGGGAGATCATGCACCAGCATTGGCATTGGTTCACACAGGCTCCGATTCCAGGCATTGTGGGGCCTCATCAGCCCTGGCTGGTGATAGGAGGGCATGGCATTTGGAGAACAACAGGATCATGAAAGGCAGCTGAGCCAGCTGTTGAACTGGCTCCTAAGGCCCAGGTAAGGTAGGCAAGTGTGTGTGGTTCAAGGGGGAAAGCCCTGATCTCGTTCAGGATGCCAGCTGCTGGAGTGTGGCGATGGAAGACTAGCAGTGAGCCCATTTTAACACCTCCTCACCCATGTTGTCTAAGCAGAATGAACCAAGAGTGAGTCTGAACTGAATACTTGAAAGATTGCTGCTGGTTAAGCTATGGTGGTCTAGCAAGTAGGAACAAGAATATAAATGAAAAATGGAAGTAAAATATAGGAGTGAACAGATTTAAAATGAGGAGGCTGGAACAATGAGTAGCCTACAGAGCACCTGCCATTTATAAACCCCCTATAGTCTGGGGTGTGATGTCCACCTTGCCCCTAATGAACTAGACACCAAGGTTTTGCCAGACAAAAGGTCTCAGGGCTTTTTTTAGAAATTCTAAGCTGGTTCCCAAGACCATGTCCTTGGCACTGCTCCAGGGAGAGCAGGCCACAGTGCTCAAAGGAATCTAAAACCTCTTTCACCATGTACATATTCTGATTCTTCATCTCATTTGGTAGAGCTGGTCAAGGATGGAGAGTAAATGACAGAATTCAGGCTGAGAATGCAGACAAGATTAATTGGCATCAAAGGTAAGTGGAGGAAAACGACAATGCTTGCTAATTTCTATAACAATGAACATGTGTAGGAAGTACTTTTCAAGTTTTTTAAAAAATTTATTTTATTTTAAAGGGGGTAAAATTAAACACAACAAAACAGAACAGAGCAGGATATAAGAAAGCATAAATTTCAAAGGTAGACAACCAGAGATCTTCACTATCTGTCATATTGTCTCTTGTTTTCTTCCAAATGGTTGTCCATATCTTTGCATACGGGGAGTTCATATTGAATAACATAGCCAATCTTTTCACAAGATGTCCACTTCACTGGCTCCCACTTGCTAAGCGGGGTGGTGTGGGGGGGAGACAATACGGGACGGTGCACAGGACGACATGAGATGTTTGATTCTCAGCCTGTGCGCCGGCAGGCTCACAGCTGAGGAGCTCCCTGTTCTCCCGGCACCCCGAGCCAACCGCACATACTTTTCAAGTTTTTAGGAAGGACATAGGGTAAGTCTGTGTTGAGAAGAAAGCCATGCATACAGTCTGCTGAGTACTTGGTCCATCAGCATCCATTTGGTACTATTTTATCAGGGGGAATGTTCAATGGACCTTGTGACATAGCCTGTTTCCCTTACAGTTATTATCATACTATCTGGGCTATAGAATTATTCTGTCAGTAATAATAATGTTGGGAAAACCTGGGGAGAATAACCCATAGAATGATATGCTTGTTAAGAGGAAGCATAGCACTGTGTTAGGTTGGAGGCATAGCTATGTGGTCTAAGAAATGTACTGCACTAAAAGAATATTCTTCAGAATCCAGTTGAAGTTCTTTCCTGAGTTTTTGGCCAGAGGATGGATGGTACATGGTGGGTAAGGAATGGGGACTTAAAAGACTTTGAATTAATTAAGGGATAAACTGAGAACAGTGGGCCCAGATCAGACACTGGGATAATCATGGATATAAAATGTTTCCTTGATAAGCCTCTAGTACAAAAATAGGATTAGAGCAGAAGATGTCATGTCATTTCAGTAAGAGATTTCATGACAGAGTGGTTTTTCCCAGGGCCACATTTTGTGAGTTTAAATCCTACCGGCACCATTTTTTCTATTTTTGCTAATTTTTAACCTCTTTGAACCTCAGAATTTTGAGGAAATAAAAATAAACAGATGAAGAATTCTGAGAAAATATGATACCTCATATGGTGGTTGTGGTCATCAAATGAATTAATATGTAAGGTTCTTGGAACGTTGCTTGGCATATGAGTGCTCAATACGTGTTGTTACTATTGCAATGCAATCATTATTTTACCATCTTTGAGACCATGGCTGTAAGGGGGGGCAGGCCCATACAGAAGTTGCACTGTGAAATCAAGCCTGGTAGTTTCTCAGAGGAATTCCAGGGTAATATTTGGGCTATTTTGGTTCTGTAGTTGTTTTGACATATGTTAAAGATGATAGTGTGTGGAGAATATCATATTCAAAAAGGGACCCCCAGGAGTTCTTGGCTAATCCTCTAAATAAACTCTGGAGACTTGCTGGGGCATCTTTGTAGCAGAAATACAGATGTGTGTATGTGTATATGGAGTTCCCCGGAAAGTAAAAGCTGGTTGTTTTGATGAAGTAGCCCCATTCTCCATACCATTCATGTTGAGGAGCAGCTACTGTAAAACTGCTGGTAGGCGTGATTATTGCTCACATGCAAGTTTTTTGGTTACTATAAGAAAGAATAGTTATTTGCAATATCTTTGAGAGTATTTGAGAATAGTGCACCTTTTTGCTTAACCTCTGATCTCTGTCATTCTGTTATAACTAGTTTCTTTTTCAATTAAATGTTTAAATTAATATAAAATTCATATTCCATAATACTCACCTTTTTGAAGTATTCAATTCAGTGGTTTGTGGTACATCCCCGAACTCGTGCATCTATCACCACTATCTAATTTGAGATATTTTCATTAACCAATGATGAGTCTTACGCCCCTTAGCATCCACTCCTCATTTCCACCTCCTCCCAAGCATACAGGTACTTTCTGTCTCTATGGATTTGTCTATTTTGGGCAGGTAAATTAAATTATATAAGGTGTGGCTTTTTGTGCTTATTTCACTTAACATAGTATTTTCAAATTTCATTGCCCATTGTTTGCATATTATCACATTTTATTTATTCACTCATATATTGAAAGACATTTATATTGTCTCCATTTTTTGGCTGTTATAAATAATGTTAGTATGAACATTGATGCACAGTTCTTTGGGTGGACATCCATTTTCAGTTCTGAGTGGAATTACTAATACATTGTAATTTTAACTTTATAAATATCTAAAATTCTCTTCCTCTTCATAACTACTAACCTTCTTCAGTTTTTCACAATATTTCAGTACTTCAATAGTATAATAGTTGGTGTCTTCTTAAGGATATTATTATTTCCAGCTTGTTTTCCACACAACTGACAAACAATCTAAATTTTGTTTTGTCTGATACTGGGGGGATTTTACCATGGTGCTATATCTTGAGTCCTTTTTCCTTTGTTTTGAAAGGGTTTGATGAAGTTACCCAGGCTGACCTTGAACCTATGATCTTTCTTCCCCAGCCTCCTGAGTAGCTGAGGTTATAGGTATGCATCACCAGGATCTAAGATTTTCTTAAAGCAATAATATGAATAACTATATGCATTATAGTGCATTATCATTTATTCTTTATAAAAACCAATGAGGTAGGCACCATTATTTCATATCTTTTAGCTTTTAATTCACAAAGCTATTCACAAAGTGGCAGAGGCAGCATTTAAAGTAGACCTGCCTGACTCCAGAATGCTTACCCTCTATGACATAGTGCCTCCTTGAAACACATCTGACCAACATACCACTACCTTACTGAAAATTCCACAAAGATTTGCACTTGTCTGAAGTAAGAATATGTCCTGTTACTGGTGGGTAAGTAGAGTCTCCTCTGTGTTTTCAGGTTTAGTGCATATGGCTATTTTTCACCTATAAATGCTTAGAGCATTTATATTATTGTCTCTCCAATTATTTGATATTCCACACTTTGCATTTTTTACACACATCAGACTTGTCATTTCTTTCATGATCTTTCTGTTCCCTCCAGGAAAGAACGTAAACTCCACAGAGTCAGGAACCATGTTCAGTCTCTGCATTTTCTGATCCCTGATTTTGTTTTTCTTTTTGGCAAGTCTCTACATTTTCAGTGCCTAGGACCATGCCTAGAATATAGTATGCATTAGCATATTGTGGGATGAAGGAAATTCATCTTATTTCCCTTTCTTAAAGGCAGTGGATTTAAAACATATGTCTTTGGGCTGGGGATGTAGCTCAGTGGCACAGTGCCTGCCTGGCAAGCACAATGTTATGAGTTCGATCCCAAAACAAAACATATGTCTTTGATATCTTCTTTTCACCTTCCCAAACTACCACCTGACATGGTGATTAGCACATAAGCTGAGACCAACCTATTTTAGTCCTTGCAGCTCCCTTGACATTCTATCTAGCACTTAGTGTTTGCTGCCAACTCTCAACACCCAACACCAATGTTGTAAGGGTTTTGTTGTGTCAGTAACACATTCTTAGATGTCTAAAGAACCTCTAGAACTTGGAGCAGCCACAGGAATAACTATTTAAGGGCTTGGAGGGGCTAGGGATATAACTCAGTGATACAGTGTTTGGCTAGCATATGTAAGGCCTTGGGTTCAATCCCCAGCAATCCTCCTAAAGTATAGAAAGATAAAAAGTTTAGGGAAGAGTGTTAGCCTCACTGTGAGCTGAATTAGAGCTTGATAATTATATCAGTGAGAGCTGTCAAAGAACACATCATTTTAGGGCCCATATTATCCAATAGAACTTTCATCAAAAATGGAAATGCTTCCCATTTGTGCCATCTAATGTGGCAACCTCCAGTCATATGTGGCTTCTCAGCACTTGAAATGTGGCTGGTGGGACAGCAACTAAAATTTTATTTGGTTTTTTTATTTTGGAGGAGTTGAAACAAGGTCTCATGTGTAGTTCAGGCTGGGCTTGAACTCCTGTAGCCCAGGCTGGCCTCTCGACAATCCTCCTGTCTCAGCCTCCTGAATACTGGGATTACAGGCATGTGCCACCAGTCCTGGCTAAAACTAAAATTTTAACTTAATTTCAGTACACATAGGTGGCTAGTGGCAACCATATTGAACAGTAAAATGCTAAAGCTCAGTGATCTAGGGTCAAATCTTAGTTCCATTATTTCTTAATGCTATGATTTTGGACAAATTACTTCACCTCTCTGTGCCCTGATCTACCCATGTATAAAATGGGGTACTAACTCCTACTAACCCCGTAAATCTGAAGTGAGGATTAAATAGATAAGCACATACTTGGTACATGGGTCCAGGAAGCTTATGCTAGGACAGCTGGGGAAAGAAATGGCTGATAGCCATAAAATGAGTCCTCTTGTCCACCTAGATAATGGAGTGTCTCCGCTCTCTACTAGAAACATGTTTATTTGGTATATTAGTTTCCTGTTGCTTTTTTAACAAATCACTACTGAATTCTGGCTTAAAGAAGCCCACATTATCTTATGATTTGATAATTAAGAAGTTTTCCTGAGCTAAAATCAACTTTCAACAGAGCTGCATCCTTCTGCCTCATAGAGTTCCTATGACCAGTTAATAAAAGAAGCAAACAGTTTCTAAGGATTTTGTGTTTTGGAGGCAGGACCTTTTCTTCCATCTTCCAAGCCAGAAACATAGCATCTTCTCATATGTCTTTGACTATGGTACGGCTGTGTTCTCTGTTTAAGGATCCTTGGGACCATCTGGATAATCCAGCATAATCTCTTTATCTTAAAAATTTAACCACATTTGCAAAGTTTCTTTTGCCATGTAGACATTGTGTATTTTTAGGTTTGGGGGCACTAAGATACACAAGAGATGAATATCTTCACATCCCATGATCTTTCTGAAAGTTCCATCCATGTTCCTTTCCCTGAGATATTTTTGTTACCATTGTTTAGCCTTAGCCTTTCCTGGTCCTTAATCAGCTGGCTAACCTATCATCCAGTCCTCATTTAGAGTACAAATCCATACTTGGTCTATCTTTACACACAAATTAAACCATAAGGTGCACTTCCTCAAATCTGTCCTTAAACTGTATCGAGAGTCCTCTAGGAGAGACAACAGGGCAGCATGTGTTTAAATTCAGCTCAGACTAGCATACCATGTGGATTGACCAGCATCAGACCCTTGATTCCTCCTTTTCTAACACTTTCATTCACTGATCACAGAGAACTCCCCATGAGTTCTGCAATGATAGTTAGGGGAGGAGAGAGCAAGGTAACAGAAACAGGTACCATGGGATTCTAGTCTATCTGTTTATAGTAGTTTATCGGTACCTTCTAGACTGTTCACATGCATGTACACACACACACAACTTTTTTTCACTTCTATTTTGCAGTACTGCTATGCATATTAATTCTATAGCCTGGTGTATCAGATAACACAACTCATAATGGGCAGTTCTCATATCTGTGAGAACTTGGGGCCTGTTATGGTTTGGAAATGGTTTAAATGTGTCTTCCAGTTCATGTGTTGGAAGCTTGATCCTCAGTGTGGTGATGTTGGAAGATGGAAACTTTAAGAGGCAGGGACTTTCTGAGCATGACGGCACATGTCTGTAATCCTAGCACACGAGGGGCTGAGGCAAGAGAATCACAAGTTGAAGCCTGGGCAACTTAGCGAGATCTTGTATCAGAATAAAAAATAAAAAGGAGAGACTGGGGATGTAGCTGAGTTCAATCCCCAGTACTAGGGGGGGAAAAAAAGTAAGGAATGGTAGGCAGGCTTAAGTCATTGGGGCAAATGCCCTTGGGAGGGATTAAAGAAGTTCTTGTGGGCCTGCTGGGCTCTCAGAAAAGCAAGTTGTGAGGGCTGGGGATGTAACACAGAGATAGAGTACTTGCTTAGCATGTGTGAGGTCCCATGTTCAAGCCCCAGTACCACATGCACACACGAAATGTTCAAGAGCAGGTTGTTATAGCAGGGGGTTTGACTTTGACCTTGAATTGCTTTTTGGCTTCTGGTTTTGAGATGTGAGCTCTTCCTGCCACAGATGCTGCTGCAGTTACAATGCTGTCCACTTTCAACCCTGAGGCCTTCACTAGAGCTAAGCTCATTTTGGCACATTTGCCTTTAAATCTCTGGACTGTCTGTTAAATAAA